>JANIJG010009109.1:43257-57192 GCA_024611175.1 Megaceryle torquata | reverse complement strand
GAGATATATAAGCAACTGTGTAACCCATAATAAACGGCATTCGCTTGATCATATTGGTCTGTGTGCGATTGTCCATTCTGGTCTCCTGCATAGAACCATCACAATTCTTGAAATAAAAATCTCAGCATGAGAACCTTGGTCTTAGCTTTTAAGGTCTCTAACTTCAGCTTTATATTGCAGAGAAATTCCTTCAGTGTAGAGCTGACTAGGTGAAATTAAGTGGTCTGTTAAGTAGTAAGTCAAATACTAACCATAGTGGTCCCCTATGGCCTTGAATTTATGAGTTCCTTAAAAATCTATAGCACTGTGTACTCTTTGATGAATGTTTACCATGCTTGTGCAGAATGGAGGGGAGAGTTGTGCAACATACTATTCAGGTTTTTGTAGATCTTCAGACAAAATATACAGATTTTTTGGAGTGCTGTTTTTTGTTGTTGTTGGGTTTTTTTGTTTTGTTTTGTTTTGTTTTGTTTTGTTTTGTTTTGTTTTGTTTTGTTTTGTTTTGTTTTTTTGGTAGACTGTCAATTTCTAAATTTTAGGTAGCTTCTGAGAACTTATATTTCATACCTAAAATTTTGTGTACTTTATTAATATGACTTGACACTTGTTCACTTGCTTATTTTTAGTAGTGGATAACTTGTCTGTTAGAGGTCTGTGCTATTTAAATTTACACAAACTTTGACGTCAGTGAGAAGTGGGACTAACACTGGATTGAAGTATAAAGCGTGTGTATTTCTATATGGCTTTCTTTACAGAGATGCTGCTTGTACTTGAGAAGAGCACAGGCATCATTTTGAAGACAGTGTGTGGCCCATCAGTGAGGCATGGTACTTCTGAATGTTGGCTTTATGAGCTCATTTATTATTGTGTGTGTCCTTGTAATTACTCGTCTACACTACTTCTTAGACAGGAAAGCAAAATGATTTAGATCCACTTTTTCTGCTGTTTTTCTTCTCATGTATCATTGTGCACCAAGATGGACTGGTCTAGGAAAGCCCTCATTGAGGTGCCTATTAAATTGCATCATCCTAAAAAGATGGTATGATGTTGTGATAAGCTCAGAGTGGTGAAAGAGATTCTGTTTGGTAATATTTCTGAGCAGAATACTAAATTGCAGTTCAAATGTTTAAAAATTGTTTTGCTTTACAATAGCTTTAGTAGCAACTCCATGAGTCCTTTTCTCGAACTTTGGAACAGGAAAGCCCTTGAGCTTTTGGAATAATTTGCAGACCCTTTCTCTCCTGACTCTGAAGATGGGTAGAGACTTATAGGAACAAAGCTAGTGCAGTAGGAGATAGAGGGTCTGAGAGGAATGGAAGGCTGATTTAGAATCATAGAAATGTCTGGGTTGGAAAGGACCTCTAGAAGTCATCTAGTCCAACCCCCCTGCTGAGAGCAGGGACATCTTCATCTAGAGCAAGTTGCTCTAGTTTCTAGAGGAAACAGCTACAAATCTTAAGAGGTTAAGTACTGTGACTGAAACAAAACAACAAAGATGTTGTCAAACTAGCCTACCCATCTATACCTTATTAGCAACTGAAACAATTATATGAATTGTGGAAAATAATTAAGTTTATAATCAGTCATGGTAAATGAGTTACTAATTATATTAACTTACCCCAATGGTATTAATTAGTTACTTTTAAAAAGTTTTATCATATGCTATTATATCAAAAGTCACAGTTTTGTCAATAAAAATGTTAGACAGTTAAATTGTTAAGTCCTACTTCGGTACTTTGGCCAAGCTAGAAGTATGGTAACATGTGTCCTGTTTAATAAAAGAGAGACTCAGAAGCTAAACCACATCTACAAAGAGACTTTGGCAGAATTTATATATTTAGTTTCAAAGATATGATGACTATGGCATAACTGACTGCACAGATGCCTGAACCACCTTCCCATGAAGTTCTCAATATGTCTACAGTCATGTTGATAAATACTTCACGTTTCTTGGGAATGATTGGCCAGAAACTCAGACAGTGCCCTGCTTAAATCCCCATGGGGGTTTTCTAGTGGAGGTTCTCAGGGAGCATCTAGTAAAGTATCACAGACCTGAGCTCCAAGTGCTCACTCTTCTAATTTGTACCCTAAGGAAGAACTGATACCCTTGTTCCATATGCTGGTGTAGTGGCTAGAAGATTCACCCAGGAAAAGGGAGACTTGAATTAATTTTCTTTGTCTGCCAGGAGGATGTAAAATGATGGCTTCTCAGCACAAAACTATATTTAGTAAGGTTTACTTGATGTTTTGAAAGAAAAACGTATGGTCCTGCCTATAGGGCAGGATAGGCAAACCTCCAAGGAGAAGATATGATTTCTTTTAGAACTGACTGAAGGATTTCTTTTCCTGTCTCCTACCCTCTATGGAATCACTTCCATCAAGAGCCTTTCCTTATTTGCTATTTTCCATCAGCTTCCAACTTTTGAATCTTGGGTATTGTTTGAGGAGTTTAGGTCTCCACATAAAAGATACTTCTGTGCCTAACAGAACTTATTGCACTTTAAGTCTAAAAACCTGCAACAGACATAAAGCTGTGACTAGCTCAGGTGACTTGAAGCCATTACTAGACCTGGCCTATAGCAATTAGTAAAGTGTGAATTTTCTTAGCAAAGGTGTCAGATTGCTCTGTATGTAATGCAGATACTAATGGTCACAATGAGCTCAGATGACCCTTGCATTTTAGCCCCAGATTCCTCCAGTTGATTTCACAACATGTATTTTGGACATTATAAAACACAGCTGTGCTCTTACTGTGTATCTATCCTTTCTATAAGCCATAACAGTTAACCAATCTTTTACATTCATGGGTGACAATCCATCTCAGATTCATTTTTTTATGTGTCAAGTGTAAATGCATGCCAAGAGAATCTTAATCTTAGAGGATGAGCCTTTACTAACTCTTGTTTTAAAAGCTTAGCAAGGAGTAGAGATATATAACTGGACTGCATTGCTGACTTCATTAGAAAAGATGCATGAACCTCTTAGGAGCTTGTAATCTATGTGCAGTAAAACCATAGCACTAGGAATTACTTTGCTATGTGGCAGATCATGATCAAAGAACTCCATCTGATTAAAAGATTCAGGGTGCCTTAGACGTTTATGAAAAGTAAAGCAGATCAAGAAACTGATTTTGTGAATCCAATAGCAAAATGAACATGTAACAAAAATGTTTCTTTGCCTAAATTGTAATTCCCCTGATATATGCTTGGACTTTTACATGCAGGTCCTTAACTTCAGGCCATTCCATTTCTGCAGAACATACTATCTCAATGCTGGGTTAATGAAACATGGATAGTGTTTGTTGTTAACTGCCTGAAGCATACTGTGCAGACAGATTTTCCTTGTGGAGATCCATCCTCCATTAAATAAAAAGCATTGTGACATGTCTATGTAGTATTTTATAATTATTTCATCAGTGTTGAAAACATAACTCTGGAGCACACTCCTCAAAGTTCTGTTTCCTGCCAGCCAGTAAAACCACCTGATTGTCTGATAATTCAAGGCATTTTATCACACATTTTATTTCCTCTCCATCAAGGTTTAGTTCTGTTAGGCTCCACTTACACATTTTTGACTAATTGGACTGGCTGTCCTAACAGTCAAACTTCTGTAGAACTCAAGACATACTTTACATCTGGGAAAGGCTGCTTTATGTTGGTTTGTGATTCATGAAAACACATGACTTTTGAAATCTTGTTTAATATCCCCTTTCAGTCTTTCATCAGATACTAAAAGAATAATCAAAGAGGATGTTTTTCATATTGTTAATAAGTCTATCTAGAAAGATTCAGAGAGACATTAGTGCAACTGTATGTTAAGTTACTATGATCTGTCCTAGACTCCCACAATAGAAGAGATGATGAGGGACGGTAATTACACTAATTTACGTGAATGCTTCAGTTCTGTGGAGTGAGGGTTTATAGCAACCGGAGTTTCACCAGTAGCTGAGTAAAGGAGGTTCTCTGTATTGTCTCTTCTGTGTCTTCAAGTCTTGCATCTTGTACATCCATTTGTGCCACCAAGATTCTGACATAGATATACCTTAGGCTTTTTGTGCTGAAGCTGAAAGCAATGGAGAACTTATGGAAATCTCTTAAAGAAAATGCAACACTACTGCTAGGTCATGCTGTCTTGTATGCAGATGGAAGCAAGAGGAAGAGGCTGTTGAATCTATCGTACTTTTGTCTGAACAAATAAAACTTGTCTGTCAAATTAAAGTGAGGTGGTCAACACTGCAAAATCTGATGAAACATTTGCCTCAGATGAGGTGCTCTGGAATTATATCAGCATTGTTTGTGGAGGAACTTATGAAAATTTTGGAAGTCATTTAGCCCAAACTTTCAATGATATATAGATAGTTACTCTCACTAACTTCAGTGGAAATTGAGCTTTGTGTCCTCTGTGTTCTGTCAATCAAATATCGCCAAAAGGACAACTGGGATACCAAGTTCTAAAAGCTAGCCTATTAAGCCTTATAGGTACAAGTTAACTCTTCTGTTTGTGAAAGTGGGAGCTGGCAGAATGAGAGAAACACACAGGACAAGTATTTCATTTGAGGAGCAGATATAGCATTGCTATGTTTTACTGCTCAGCATGTAAAATATCTTTTTTAATCCTTTTAGTCTTAGGTGTCCTTGTGGCTAAATATTTGACATTCAGAAAATTTTATTAGCCAAGTCGATGCTATTAAAATGTTCGTTTTTAGTAATGTATACTGTAATTCAGTGTTTCCACTTGTTTTAGCAGCTGGCATAATAGAATAATTTCTGCTGTGATGTCCTCCACTTGTCTGCTGAAATCTTAAGCTGTCATACTGAGAGGCAGAATACAAAAAGTAATTTTCAGATAGATACATCTCAGGAAACTTCAGACAAAACTACTTTGAGTATAGAATATTTGCTTGCCAGACTTATAATCTCAAAACTTAATTGTATTTCACAATGAATAAATGATTTGTTTCTATTTGTGATGTATTGCTGTACATAAATACAGGAAAAGTAATTTTTAGAATAACAATCTCTTTCTAGGTAAAATGAGGACATCACTTCAACCTTCAGTATTCAGTGTGTGTATATCTGCCTTTGTCTGTGTGCTTGCATATACATATGCATGCCTGCTCTCTCCCTTCACCCACATATACACACAACGTGATTGTTCAGCCTGTAAAGAAAGAAATGCAGATCTGCCACTTTGATGTATGCATTGGTTTAATTTATTTGTAACTGTTGGTGCTCTGGGATGATTTTGAAAATTAAAAAGAAAAGTTCATGATATTGTATAAAAGAATATGGGATATTTAAATTATTATTTTGGAACAAGACAGCATTATTGCTAGTATTATTACAGAATGAAGGCCAAGCAGTGAAAAGGCGTTGAATATCTTTGAAGACAGGGAGCTTTAGCTTTTCTTGAGATGAGATTATACTTTCATACTTTTAGCTTTTGTATTGCTGAAATCTATTCCATTACCACAAATTACACTGATAAAACAAGTTTGTGTTACAGGATTCCCAGAAGGAAGAAAACATGGATTACATGAAAACTCTGCTTTTCTGATCTCTAATTAATTGCACAGAGCATTTGTGGTTTGTTTTGTTTGTTTGGTTGGTTGGTTTTGTTCTGAAATATCCATCTTGAAAGAGATATTGTTTTTCCAATGGGCAGAATCTGAGCAGAGTAGATATATTCATGTCTTTTCTTTTACATGTCTTTTCTTTTAGAAAATTAAATAGCTTTGAAATCTTGGAAGTGGCACTGTGACAGTGAGAGATCCATGTAGCTTCTGAAGGTACCAAAACAAAAGAAAGAGCCAGGACACTCCCTGTGGTGCAAAAGATGGGAATTACTCCTCTATCTGATGTGTATCAGGTACCTCAAGTACTCAGCTTCAGAGCCTGGCCTCTCTTCACCAAAGTCTCAGGCAAAAGTTCAGTTTATACCCTATTTTGAATATTCTCACAGCTTTCATAGCTATACAGTGGATGCAATAGAGGTGAGGAAAGAGGGGAAAAACTTTCCTTCATTTGTTCCTGGTGTAGGACCTACCTGCTAGGACATTTCACTAGGATTAATGTGACTAAGCAGAATCATTTTATCACCTGGTTCTCCATCTGATTTTGTGTATGAAGTGTCAAAGCATTTTTTCCTGATTTTCAAAAGAAATGTGCAGATTTTTTTTTCTTCCTATTTATTCTTTAACTTTGAGCTTTTACCATCAAAAGCAGAAAAGATAGGTAAACTGCATAGAAGATACATTACACACAGGATGAGGAGGATAGGAAATTTGGTATAAGCCTTTAGCCAAGAAATAGTTCAAACAAATTGTGCGTAGCAGACATAACTGACTAAAAAGAGGTTGCATGTAAAAAGGAATGCATGTAACCCCATTTTTAGGTTCTAACTTTCACAAAGACATGCTGGAAGAAGTGCTGCCAGCCAGCCCAGGTCACTGAGACTCACATGTTGTACAAAAGGACAAATGTCAAATATCTGGAGGGAATATGTTTCCTAGGCAGAAATAAAAGCAGAAGATACAAACTGAGAAAGGTGTGTTGAATGAAGTATTCACTATGAAGTAATTGTCCTATGCTGCTGTGACTGCTGGCTGTCTTTGTTACTTCAGTCTATTTCTGCTAAGCCTGCAGACAGATATAGAAATGTTCTATAGGGTTGGTAAAATTGCTATCACATACAGTTTTCTCTGATGGAGTCTAAATGTCAACAAGATAAACACATTGAGCTTATTTTCAGTTTTGAAGTTTGATAAAGACAACTAAATCAAGAAAACAACTAACAGAGAAGAAGACATGTAGTCAGCAGTTTTTGTCTTAGCCCCAAAAAAGTATGAAGTGAAAAGTTCAAAAGGAAGGAAGATTTGTGAACACTTACAAAATTTTAAGATCATGGTTATACTTCCTTGTTTTCACAATATGCACTTTGAATGTCTCCATAAATTTGAGCCTGCCCTTACAGAACAGATAGCTAAAAGAGATTTGCACCATAAGCTCTAGGTTCATCCTTACTGATTGCTGAACCCAGAAGCACTGAAAAATTTGCTGTTGTAGTTTGACTTGAGTGGCTATGTCAGTTGCCATCAGTACAACTAACGCTTGTACAGTGTGAACTTCAGCATGAACAAGAATAAAAGCCATTGTTTGTTGGGGCTATCTAAATGCCATTATTATGGACCAGGCAAGAAAAAACATGTTAGTTCTCATAGAGAACTTCTGTTACTGTGCATCCATGTAATGGTGCAAGAAATTCCCCTGAATTTCTTTTCTTGTTCATAAGCAGTGGCACGGATGTGTGAATGGGGGAATGAATGGACAGGGACCTCAGCTCTATCTCTGCCAGACTATTGACAATCACAGATGGGTAAAATCACCACTTTCTCAACTCCTCTTCCCTTTCTACTGGGGACAGTTGTTGAATTTGCATGAAGACAGGAAAAGGCAGATTCATTCATCAGACTGTATGCCAGATCTGTGCTATGGAAAGAGACACCTAAAAGTGTTATATGCTTATGGTATGTGCTGATGCATCCACCTGGATAGGTTCCTTGTTTCCCTCCTATTGCACACAAATCAGATTAAAGTTGAAATCTAACCAGTATGGAATGAGTACTAAATATCAGATTTTTCACTCTGCTAATGTGGGTTTAGTTAACTGGCCTGTTGTGTTCCCCCAGCCTCTGGTGTTTAAGACGATTTATTTTAGCTTTTGGATATTCAGTATCCTTAAAAGTCATGCAGTCATCTTCTCTGGTTATCTGTTATGAACTGTACAACCTGCAGATGACAAAAGTGACTCTAGCAAGCTGCCTTTGGACAGCAGCTGAAACGAGGCTGATATGTCTGTACTCAAGATCATGAGGGTCTTAGGCCCTGTAAAAGGCTCAGCAATTGCAGTGGGGACTGAGGGAGGATGAAGACCTCTGTGAATATGAATTAAGACAGCATTTATCACCCTACTATTCACTCTCAAGTCTAGCAACAACTTTAAACATTTTTAAAAGACACAGATACAGTTTTCATCTGAATTATTTTAACTGACTGTCTCCCAAGTAGTCTTTACCAATTAATAAGCAGAAATTATCACTAATTAAAGAGATACAAGAGACTGACCATGTTGTTATTCACAGAGCAATCTTTACTCCATGTAATCAACATTACAGGATGTTTACGTGGAGCTGAACAACTGTATCCCAGCTGCAGAAATGTGGAAGTCAAAGGTAGCTATGTTGGGTACCTAGCCCTTGTGAAACACACTTTTTTAGGGGACAAGCATTTTGATGAATTTCCAGGAATTAATGTAATATTTTCTGTCAAAAATATAATGGACAGTGGCAACATAATTTTGTGGAAAGAGCACTGAATTGGATGATTGGGTAAATTTGGATTTAGTTCAATGATCTAACTCAAATATACATGGTGAACTTAGGCAAGAGACTGTGTCCCCCATATGTCTTAGTTTGCACCTGCCAACTTTTTATTTTCAAGAGCTTAGAAAAGCTTAACTTAACTACATGGGAGGTAGGTATGTTGTACAACAGGAATATGTCAAACACATAATTTATTTTTTGTATTTTTAAAATTCAACTTAGTATCGGCTTAACATTGATTATTTTTTATTTTATTTTTTATTTTTTTATTATGGATAATTCACAGTTTAAAGATTTTTTTTATTTTTCTGTCTATGAAGTGGAATTATCTAGTTTAATTAGAGGTGAAGCTTAGAGAGAGAAAGAGAGAGAGACAGCCCTTCTCAGAGCTGAGGGATTAAATGCTTTGAATTTCTCAGTTGTATACTGTCTTAATGAAGACCAAGATGCCAGAATATACACTATGAAGAATTTTTCCTACTCACATATGAAGTTCTACATGCAAAAGTCTGAAGCCAATATACAGCCAGGCAGTATGATTTAGCTGTAATTATTTCAAGGTTCATCTCTTTGTCAGAAAAAATATGGCACTTGCCTTTAGTACATTTAGTACCTTAGCATTTGCAGCTGCAGTATTCCACAGTGACACCAGTTTGTATCTAGTGCTGCATCCCACCTGAGCAATAATAAATCAGTCATTTGAAATGTCACTAGTGGGTGGACTAGTAGGCATCATGTCTTTGCATGTGTAACAGTTTATGAAGGAAATGTTATATACGCTTGCCCAATTCTTGTCCTCTTCCCTTGTAATCTCAGTTACATTGTTATGTTCCAGGTGTGACTACAGAGGTGGTTATAGACAGCCATCTATTTACACTGCCTGTTAACATTGATTTGGGAGCACACCAACAGCGGTGCATAGCAGAGAACAGTGCTGTGCCTGAATTAATAAGCCATGGTAAATTTGGTGGGCAGAGAGCCACAATGATGTGGCTGCACAGTTTCCAGACGGAAGATGGGTCATGATCCACCATATTGAGCACTGGCAGAGCTAGCATGTGATTGTCTGCATCCATTTGTATGCATTGTTTGTCTCTTGGCAAACTGAGGAAGACAGTACCGTATCATCACTGCTTGGTTTACATTTGGAAGGTTCTTTTTCTAAACATGATGTATTGGAAATGTTATTTTCCTCTGTCTCCTCCCTTCCAAAATAAAAAAAAAAAAAAAAAAAAGGAAAAAAAAAAGAAAAAAAGAATAAGGTTCTTCATAATCCTGAAAACCCATGTAAATACATCAATACTCTTCTGTATATCCATAAAATATCTGAGAAGCGAGATCTATACAAAGGTGAATTATTATACCAGGAGAGTTGTTTATGATGATCTAAGGGTATAAATGGGGTGCAAATAAAGGTACAAATTAGCATGTAATGTGGCTGAAAATGATTGGCCAGCTTTTGGCACATAAACTCTTCATCAGTTTGGATAGCTGTTTCTATTTCAGACCTGGCAATAGTGCCCAAAAAATGTATCTGTGTTTCTGTAAAAATATCAGCTGGCCCAAGATTATATCAAAATATCTTCATAGTTTCAAGGTATACCTGGGTCAAGGATGACTTTAAAAATAACCTCTTTTCTGTCTCACTATCCATATGCCAACATGTAACCCCTATAAATATGCTTCTATAGGTATCTTAATTTCTACTGAAACAATTCATTATAAAGACAAGAGAAAATTAACACTATTGAAATTTTTACTGTAACTTAAAAATTACAAAATTTGTAATTACAAATTACAGCAGAAATTAATAGAACTTGCACTGTTTCATAGAAATTCTTAAAGTCACTGTATTTAATTTTTAAGGAGAAAGCAACGCTTGTATTTTAAGAACATTCAAAACCTTTTGTGCAGAACAAGCCTGTCTTCACATAACGTAGTATCAGCTGGTTTCACATAAAATAGAGCTGTCTGGGGCAGTAGCCTTCCAGGGCACTTTACATAAACCAAACAAGTATATATTGACTATTGGGAATGGAATTTGCTAGTTCACACAGCAGGATGTGTTAAGCATAACCCACAGAAATTTTGCCTTTTCCCACCACTGCCCAGTGAAAGAAAACAGTTTCACTCTGATCTGTAGGTAATGATGATAATGATCTGTAGATTTAGGTGAGTACTTCTGTCTTGAATCTGCTGGTATTCCACTTAATTTGGATCATCTGGGTTCAGCTGGGTTCTTATAATCACTTCATGTTCAACACTTGTATTCACAAGATTCAACCACAGAAATATTGGTATTTTATAAAAATTTTCAAGAAACAAAAGAAACATAAACACCTGCATTTGCACCCACTCTTGACATAGTACATCATTTATGTGAACCAAATCTGCACACTTTCCTTATTCTGCAGCCACTTCTGATATAATCTGACAGCATGAATGAAGCTTGCTAATGACAACTGATGATCATACATCAGTTCACTATATTACTGTATGTGGGTGGAGAGATAGATGCAATGAAACAGAACTCATAGGGCAATATTCTTTACATTACTCATGCTATGGGATTGGTGTGAACTAAACCTGCTATCACAAAGCAATACCCTGTACACTTAGCTGATCAAGAGACCTGTTTAACTCCACCGATTCCTATGATATTTTCAACAAATATGAATGTTGCGAGATCTGAGCCACACTTGCTTGTTTCTGAAATTTGGAACACTGAATGCTCTAGTCATGATTTTTTGGTTTTGGTGGTGTTGATTTTGTGTTGGTTTTTTTTGTTAATTCATATCTGTTAGAAAAGGTGGATGCTTTTTTCAAGTTGGTAAACAGAGAAACTTATTAAACAGAGAATATATGTGGGTTAAATAGTTCATGAACTCAGATCAACATTAAATGAAAAGATAGATAAAGAGATTGCATGTTTTTAAGAAATCACTGCAAAGATTTTTTATCAAGGAAAATTCCCCTTGTCACAGGAAGAATGAATTACTGTAGTCGCTCTGCCAGGATTTTAACTCTTACAGAGTTTTCATGTGGAAACTGTCAAATATAGTAGCAAAATGCCTCTAATCCCAGTCTTACATGGAATAACTGATGAGGTGAAGCAGAATGATTGTTGGGTAGATGGTTGGACTTGATGATCTTAGAGATCTTTTCCAACCTTAATGGTTCTGTGACTCTGTAATTGGATCCATAGTATGGCTGTAACAGAGAGAGGCCTTTACTGAATAAAGGACATAGTGACATTCTCACATCTACCAGTGGGGGCTACCATGCAACTCATGGAGTAAAAACATTAAGAAAAAAATAATAAACTGTTTTACAGAAAAGAGCATGTGATGGAATTATCCCAAGGGACCTAAATACAGTGTCCTACTATATTGACTGCAAGAGAAACACCATCTGATTCAAACAATGTAGGCTTTTCTATATGATTCTTACCGAGCATGAATTTTTTTTACATCTTTCCCACTAGCTTGTTTAGGAAAATCCTTTCTTATGGATTACTGTTTCCACTCTTTCTTTCTTCAAAGTTCACTGCTTTGAAAATCTCAGGGAGAACTTCATTAAATTTAATAGAGCATTTGCAACAGAGGGGGGAGGGGGGAAATAACCACTGAAGCATGCAGGTTTGTTTTACATTGTTTTGTTCTTTGTGATTAGTGTCACTCTCAAATAAAATTTAATTTCTCAGATATAAATATTGACATCCTTCAGGTTACACCCTCTTCCAATACCCAGTGGACAAACAGTAGAGATTGATTATAGTCTTCAAGGTAGTCTGAAAACTTTCTTGATAAGAGTTTAAATGTCTGTCCAAATGTACACTAACCACAATTCTTTTTGTGGCATTATAACAAATATGGTTAATTTAAGTGTTTAAATTTGCATCTTGCCAATCTTTAAATATATTCAACATTGTAAAAAACAAGTGCAGAAAATTGCATACCTATACTTATCAGTAAATTTGACTCTGACAAAGTTATTGGGCTAAATGAGATGGATTTAATACAATCTTTTCAAACCCCATAAATTCTGCTCAAAACCTAAGAGGGTTTATCATGCCTGATTATTACTCCTTTTTAGTGTACTTCATTACCTCTGTTTGCATTATGCTTTTACATGGTCTAAATTCCCTTTTAAGTATCAAAATTCATTTCAACAAGGCAGGAAAACAATTAAGAAATATGTGTTTGTTTTGTGATACCTGCTAATGCAAGCCTTAGTTCTTTACAAAAATCAATCAGTGAAATCAGTAAAAGCCTTCAGTAGACATGCCAAACACTTGTAGATTCTGAAGCCTTTAGTGTTTGAAGGACTAAAATCTTGTTGCATTTTCTTGGATACTCATGGACATTGAGATCTCTGGGCTTCAGAGTAGTCCCATGAATTGCTCTCCATGAAGTATGAGAAAGCTCATGCTGGTGCTCAGACAAATCATCCAGGTACTGGGTAGTGGAAAGTTCAGGGCTGCTGCAGGCACTGTGGTTCGCAGGCACCATGGGTTACGGCCCCTTGCCAACCTGTTATTGGTGTTTATTGGTCTGGTTTAATGCCTTGGGTTTAATTTGTTTTTAAATGCTTTGATATTCCATGGCTTATTTTAATTAAAACACTTTCACAGTGAGGAAAATTCACCGTTTGGCACAAATTTACTCTCAGAGATACTGTAAAAATAAATATGCATTAATCTTCTCTAGTGAGAGCTTTAAAATTAACATCCTAAAAGTCAATGGTAAGGAGTTCTGCACTGGTGAAGTTCGATGCATGTAACTGTTTTGCAGGCACCTTTTCTTTAACTGTGAGAATTGGAGAGAGTTTTGCTCAGCCACAGGTTATGCTATTGGAGTACTGGAGAGTAGAGGCCACTGCTAACACATTCTGTTGCAGAGGAAAATGAAAAGATACCTGCACATACATACCTGCCTCCAACTCTGCGGCTGGACCACTTTAGTTCTGGTTGTCATAGCCACACATTATTTTTTTCAGGTTTTTTTGAGTCCTCCTTTCTAAAAGCATGACATGTCAGATATTCTCGACAGTGTTTTTGTGGTGCCTAGTTATAAGACACAAAATATTAAAGTGAAAGCTTTGAATATGTAATTCATCCAGGTTTTCTGATCTAGAGACATTAATAGCTTGCTACAGAAAATAAAGGAAATTTATAGATGTGTAGGGTTCTACATGAGAATTAAATTTCTTGATGTAGAAGATGAAATATAAGATCTATCTTATAAATGAATAGTTAAAAAATCTTTAGTTATAATTGAATACAGCACACTTGTGTCTTTTTTATAGAATCAAGTATTTTTAAAATTGGTTTTACATTGAATGTATGATTGTTTTCCTAACATTCTTTTTATGTTATATGTGGTGTGATTCAAGAAACTTCTACATGTATTAGTTCTTCGGTTTGTAACCATCTATGATTGTAACAATGTTTTTGAGAATGCACTGAGAGTTTGTCTAGGCTTTCTTTCTTTCTTTCTTTCTTTCTTTCTTTCTTTCTTTCTTTCTTTCTTTCTTTCTTTCTTTCTTTCTTTCTT
>JANIJG010009109.1:31998-42789 GCA_024611175.1 Megaceryle torquata | reverse complement strand
CTTTCTTTTGCTCTTTCTTCCTTTCTTCCACTCTTTCTTTCTTTCACTCTTTCTTTCACTCTTTCTTTCAATAAAGACTCCTGTGTTCACTTTTTATGATAGTGACTTATGTGAACTTGGATTGTGTGAATAATGCAGTTCTACTGCTTAGCTAAAATAGTCAATGTTTGATAGAGATCCTGTAGAGAGGTATCTGCAGGAATAATTCTGGGATAACTGGAGCAGGTCCAGAGGAGTGCCACAAAAATGATCATAGGGCTGGAACACCTCTCCTATGAGGACAGGCTGAGGAAGAATCTCTTTACTATGAGGGTGGTGGAACATGGGAACAGGTTTCCCAGGGAGGTGGTGGAGGCCCCATCCCTGGAATCATTCAAGGTCAGGCTTGATAAGGCTCTAAGCACATGATCTGGTTGAGGATGTCCCTGCTTACTTCAGGGGGAGTTGGACTAGATGTCCTTTGCAACCCAAGACATTCTGTGATCCTGTGATTCTATAGTTCTATGTCTCTACAATTCTGCTTCAATTCCTATTTGTTATGTTGCTTCACATAAACTATAGACACTTAAAAAAACCCCAAAAACAAACCAAACCAGAACAACAAAATCTGGTGAAAATATTACTTGAATTTTGGCCATAATTTTGCTTGGAGATATCTTAACTAGCCATATATATACCACATGTGTCTGGAACAAGACGAGGCCCTGAACTTCATTTAACCAGGTACTGTTCTGCTATCCAGCAGTGATTTACTTCTCCTAACTCATGACATTATTTTTGTAAATTAGAAATGTTCTTTTTGATTTCCAGTTACTCTTGACCTAGGTAAAATCCCAATCAGTCACCTAGAGGTAAAAGATTCCTTACCTTCCTTACCTGCAAATTGACATCAATTAATCAGTATAAGGACCTTTAACCAGGTCACTGTGAAGCTTAAAATAATGAATATTCATGAGTACCAATGTAAATCTGCTACAAAACATGATTTGGAATACTTCTAAAGAAGTTGCAATCAGCTGTATCATCTGTCATTTTTTAGATCAACATTACATGGATCACAGTTCAATTTATTGCTATTCTCTGTCCTGTCTCTCAAAGTGTCCAGTTACAGATACACTACTGATAGATTGGAATCCTCCTGCGATAATTAGTTTTTCTTTTAAGGACCATGTATTACCCTTCAGGTTTAAATTGTGTAAGGATGGCTGCAATCCATCTAATGATTGATATCAATCTCTTCACAGTTGCAATGGGTTAATAAAGAGTAACGTGATGAAATATAAAGCATAGTTACAGCCAGTGAGTGTATTACAAGCTCATCTTCAAGCAATCAACAAGGAACTAATGAAAAATTACTCTCTAGAGTATGCCTTAAGCTTGTCTAGGCAGCCTTCATTTAATTTTTCTGTTGTAACTTATTCTGCAAATTATGTTCTTTGGGTAACACAAAGCAGTATGAGAGAGGAGAGAAAGTGTCTGCCATAATTCCCTTCTGAAGCTCTTCTTAGATCAGTTTGTCAGAATGACAGACACAGTTTAGGCTCTTCTGCAAATGAGGAGATAAACTAAGCATCTGTAGGATTTCCAGTGAAATAGATGTCACAAGTTCCCTGATGGAATTTAATCTGCTTCATAATTGATAATTGTAACTGTGAGGCAATTTGTAAGCTCCCGTGGTTGAAAAAAAAATGGAACAGCAATGTGCCTTTTGTCCAGGAAGTCCAGTGGTATCCTGGGATGTATGAAGAAAAGTGTGTCCAGCAGGTCGAGGGAGGTTGTTCTTCCCCTCTACTCTGAACTAGTGAGACCACATCTGCAGTATTGTGTTCTGTTCTGGTGTCCCCAGTTCAAGAGGGACAGGAATATACTTGAGAGAGTCCAACAGAGATCTCGAAAATGATGAGGGGACTGAAACATCTCTCTTCTGAGGAAAGACTGAGAGACCTGGTTCTGTTTAGCCTGGCGAGGAGAATACTAAGAGGGGGTGTTATTAAAGTTTGCAAATACCTCAAGGATGGGTGTCAAGTAGAAGGGGCCGGTGTCTTTTCAGTTGTGCCCTGTGATAGGACAAGAGGTAATGGTAGCAAGGTGAAACACAAAGTTCCACCTCAAAATGAGGAAGAACATCTTCACTGTGAGAGTGACAGAGCCCTAGAACAGGCTGCCCAGAGACATCTGTGGAGTCTTACTCTCTAGAGACTTTCAAGACCCACCTGGATCAGTTGCTGTGTGGCCTGCCCTGGGTGTTCCTTCTTTGGGAGGGGGATTGGACTTGATGATCTCCAGAGGACCCTTCCAACCCCTACCACTCTATGATTCTATGATAAGAAAGAGTTAATGGAATGACCACTCTTTCCCTGCACCTTCATTACTTCCTTCACTATGATTCCAGAGCTAATTAGGGGCAGCTGTCCTAAAAGACTGCAGCCCAGCCAGACACAAAGGGTCAGTCTGGCACTTGGCCAGAGAAATATCCCAGGCAGAAGGAGATTAAAGCCACACATTATCATACTTTTCTATGAGAGATGATGGGAGACAGAGAAATTAAAAACACCATTTGGCTGCCTGTCCCAGACCTCTTTGATTTGCCCCTGCAGAAAAGCCTAGGTTTGGATTCTCTCTTTCTCTCCCAGGGGGTGAGGGTAACAATCCCAACATGAAGTAAATATCACATAGGAGAAAAAAAATGAAAACCGTGCATGGATTTAGAAGCTTTTGTGGTTATGTTTTGTGGTGGTCTTTTTGGTTTTGTTTTTGTTTGTTTGTTTGTTTTGTTTGTTTGGTTTTTGTTTGTTTTGGTTTGGGTTTTGTTTGTTCTGTTTTTTTGTTTGTTTGTTTTGTTTTGTTTTGTTTTGTTTTTTGTTTTGTTTTGTTTAAAACCCAAAAGCAGAGATATCAGAGAAAGCTGCAGATTTTTTAGATGGTGCTATGGGAGAGGCGGGCACCAGGGGGTGCAATGACCACTGTCTGAAGCGCTGAGGACTCCAAGATGCAATTAACATCCTCTCTCCATGTAGGTTAAACAAAGGAGAGATTTTTTCTGTGAGATGTGTTGTAACGAAACACTCTCTGTAACAACTGTGTTGCCCACAATACACTTGTGGGGTTTGGGTTGTTTTTTTTTTTTTTTTTTGTTTGTTTTATTATATAACTTCAAGCATACTCTTCAGAGTATCTGGCAACATGAATGGGACTGAAAAGCCAGAAGAGCTGGGAGACATTCTGAAACATCATAGTAAATTCTTACACTTAAATTGTTTGCCTCTGTGATTGTTCACAGAAGAATTAAGCTATGCACTGGAACTGTTGAACACATGCATGACGGTAGAATAAAATTAATTGTAAAAGGTTCTTAAACATATTTTCATATTAAATATTATAGAATATTAAATATTATAGAATTATTCTTCAGTCTTGTTATAATTTTGATGAAGTGAGAAATCTT
The DNA here is from genome assembly GCA_024611175.1 of Megaceryle torquata. Taxonomy (NCBI): domain Eukaryota; kingdom Metazoa; phylum Chordata; class Aves; order Coraciiformes; family Cerylidae; genus Megaceryle; species Megaceryle torquata. The sequence goes on along the minus strand of JANIJG010009109.1, from coordinate 39,344 downwards.
TTGACTTTATTGTCAGGATACAGCTTTCCATGCAAAATCAATTCTGATGATAACACTAGCACTTAGTTGATCTCAGAAGTCTGTTCCATTGTGTTTCTGAAGTCAATCCCTTATTACTTGTCAATAAAAATCCATATACAATGTATTGAAAAGCTTGCAGATAAATAGCTCAGTGTACAGTCTTGCATCTCTTATGGAAATTGCTGTGATCATTTAGATGTGAGATTTGGGACTTTTTAGTTAGCAACAGAGTTTATGCAGAATAAATGAAAGAAAATATTGATAGGTAAACTTGGTTCAGCAAAATAAGAACAGTGTAAAACATCTAAAATGAAGCAAGACCATTTAATTAAAAAGCTAATAGTAAAGGACATATCTGTTTGTGGAAAAACACACAAAACAAATTGAAGAGAATTTCAGCAATAAATGCTGACAGACAAATTAAGTAATAAATGGGTTGAAAGGGTTTGTGTTACTTATCTTGATCTAAAGAAGCAATTACATAATTGTAATTGACCACAGTTTAACCCATTTGCAGTTCACTGTTCAGTGAACATTTTTAAGATGCTTAATTTCAGTTGTAAAGCAAAAGGAGATAAATGTGATACAGCTTGCCTTTGTGATATCTGAAGCATAAAATATCTGTCTTCAACCTATAACCTCTTAAAAATAGAGTTAATGTAAGTGAACATGGTGCCATTCATTAGCATGTCAATGGTGATTCTCTAACAATGTGCAATGGAATTAATTTGGTGATAATTGAGACATTAAAAAAAGACAGATGCTAAGTTTGTTTCTAGGCTCTTATAACCCTTTAGCAGTTAAATTTCAATGACCTAACTTAACACAGCTGTAGCAGAAATTAACAAATGGGAATATTTTTTCTGTAAGATTGCCTTTCTCTAAACAAATTAATATTTTTAAAGGGACAGATTTTCAGTGCAGACTCTGCTTGGTTTATGTCATTTCAGTATTGTTAAATGGGCTAAAGGCTGACTTAAAGGGGTTAATCAGGATTCCCATAAAGAGGATGAATGGGACATAGTTGGGAGAGGTTGTTAGATGCTGTAGATTTAGTGTATTCTCTTCCTGAAAAATATGGGAAGTGGAAGAATGTGCCAGGGATAAAACTTTAATTAAACAGCAGGTTCAGCTGCAAGCAAGCAGGAACAGAGGAGTAGAGACACACACATGGAAGAGAGGTTTTCAGTTTGTGTGACCGTAGAGTAAAAGTGATGGAGAGGTGATGTGGACCCTGCCCAGGCCAGTCCTACTCGTTGACAGCAAGGACAATCTGTCCACCCTGATGATATGCTGATGGCTGTCAAACCAGAACTAGCTGAGAGGGTCCTTGCTTGGGAAAAGCTGCTCTGTCATGTTCTGCATATGTGTGAAGGGGCCAAGACTAATGAAAAAAAAATCCCACAGCAAAAGCTAAACAAGCAGATGTGAATCCCATTGACCCTCTGGAATCAGAATGTTTTGTTTGAGTAATTCATTAACTCTTGTTTTCATCATGTATTCAGAGGATTATTTTTCTTTCCTACTTCTGGCTTTCCATACTGTGACATAATAGTAAAAATTTTCCATATTGAGTAACATCAAGGCCAGGGGCTACCCACTGAAATATTTTGTTTTCTCAGCTAAATTAGTGTAATGAATTTTCCTTGTAATGAACCAGCTTGATGCCTTGACACAGAGCCATTGAATGCTGTAGTGTAAATATGGTATAGAGAGAAGCACTGGCTGCTAGCTAAACCCACCTGCTGTTGGTGCTGCTGGCCCCAGGCATCATCTATTGGCTTCCAAATTGTTTCCCAAATGGTGCTGGGAATCTAAATGCAGAGCGTGGTGTTCAGGGAACTTAAAACCATGCAACACAGTGTGCAGTGCAACACATCATTGTATTCCTAAGACAGCTTCTCATGGAAATCTCATGCAACTGACAAACTTTGTGGCATGTACTTCAGTTTATAGGAAAACTTGCCTGGGTCTGAATGGCAAAGAAAATTACAGTGGATGTTCTGTTTCTTTCTCAGTCATGTTTGATTGTGAAGCACCAGCTGTACTTACTAAGGTCTAAACCCAACATGGATAAACTCTTTTGCCTCCCTATGACCTGGCAGAATCTTGAGACTTGTAAATTTCAGGAATTTTCCAGGGAAATGGGCAGGGCAGGCCTAGAGGAAAAGCCAGCAGAATCTCTTCCCCAATCCCCTTTCCTTCCAGATAATCTGCTAAATGCTGGAACTTGCTTATAGAGGCTTCTAATGACACTGTATGTGAGGACTAGTCATAATCCACACACTGGGAAAAGCTAGGATTTCTTTCTCTTCACTGGAATGTTTGCTTTATCATACAAGGCACACTGAATAAAGCTGATACTTTCTGGGTCACTCAGAAGTGACAGTGATCTATCAGATATCTGCAATGTGTTGTGATGCTTTCTAGTGTATCCAGTATTAGGAACTGTTCATAGCAGATTTTTTTAAGATTTGTGTAACATCTGGGGGATTCCTCTTGTAGCCAAATGAAATTTCATGAGATAAGAGCAGCCACTTCCACAGGTTAATAATTTTATATTCATCAGGAATAAATTGCAGTATAAAAAAATCTACTTGGAGACTCTGGGTGATACTAATGCAAATCATATTCTACTGGTGTCCTTTGAGATATGCCTGTTTACACCAATCTGAATAGTTGACCATATCTATATAACAGTGATAGCATATGGCTTTTAAAAACTTCAGGCTGCTGTTAAATCAGAGTGATCATTAGCATCTCAAAAAGCATCATAGCATGGATTGAATTATCTGTAATAGCTTCAGTATGGCAACACCTGGCTCAACAAGTGCCTGAAGTCACAACAGGCCATCTGTTAGTGGTCCAGTTGGATGCTTTCTAAATGCATCCATCAAGAAAGCAAGGACACTGGGGAATACAGTTGGAGAAGCCAGCAACCTGCACTCAGGATGCCAGGTGGAGAAAAGCAAAGGAGGAATGTGTATTTTAAGTAAGGCTTTTCATTCTGTGTTTTAGTCTGTTGGGAAGATTGAAGACACTGTGAAATTTTTAAATAAAAGCTAGGTATACACTTGGAGACACTCACCAGCTGTTCATTTCTCTTCTGCAGCATGTGGAGGAACAAAGGCACATTAAAGACCAACAAAAGGATTCAAACAGCATAGAGTAGCATCTGTGTGGAATGATTCCCACTATCACAGGGACTTCTGTCTTTACAGATGATTTTCACAACAGCGATAAGAGACAACTGAGTAATGCTAGTGCCCAATGTTAATGGACTGTCTGGTATATAAGTCCTTGTGTATGTCTGTACTAAGTCATGCACTGCTCTGATCATATGTGACTATATCCAGTAGGATGGTTGCTCTCTGCTGCAATAGGACTGTGCCACAGGTCTATCACAAAATGAGCCTTCATTTAGGCAGCATTGGCTGTAAATCATCTAATGCATAAAACCTGCTGTTTGTAGTGTTACAATTTAACTCTGTTGTCTTCACCACATTTTGTGGATTAGCAGCATGGCCCCTGGCATTCAGCAGTGTGCCAATTAAACTTACTCTGCTGGCAAGAGAAGAGCCCAGACAGAATACATCACCAAAAATCTCAAGGTCCTAAATGAATATTAGTATTGATATAAGCAGATCTGGCAGATACCCTCCATTCTTTCCAGTGGTAGGGTTTTTTTTGTGTTTGTTCATTTGGTAGGTTGATTGGTTTTTAAGGCAGAAGACAGCAGAGGGAAGATTATCTGTGTGACCCCTCTAGGCTTATCAAGCACTCTGGTTCAGGCTGTATTGTCAAGATAATGTCTCCCCCAAGCATACATCCCACAATAGAAATATTCTGGTGCATAAACACAGCTTTTATGGGACTAGTTCACTCAGCATGGACCCTGTACAGAAGGGCAGACTAAGATGTTGTTGAAGAAAATCAGAACCAGACAGGCTGCCAAGCCCCTGAGTGTAGGAAAGTCTCTATTACAGAGATCTTGTGATATTGCACAAAGCTATTGTCTCCAGAGGTGACACTGAAAGCTGCTTGATCTAAAAGCAGGCCTGGAGCAGATTTTCCCAGAGAGGACATGAGCAGAGAGACTGGTTTTATCTTTTTCTTTCTAGAGCTGTCATGTCAGAGCTTTTGATATATTGGAAGTTTCTTGAATTTGCATTCTAATGAAATATTGGAGCAGAGATTCAGAGCTATCTTCAGCCCTGCTTCTGCACCATTTAGCATCAGCAAGTGATTCATCTCCTTTATGTGATATAGTAAGTAGTCTTCCCTTTCTAGCAAATTCAGCTCCAGAAAGCACTTAGTTTGACAGAGAGCAGAACAACAGTGATAGCCATCTCCCTGCCTGTAGGAGACCTGGGTTTGGAGGGATAAGGCTAATACCCTTTTTGTCCTTGCAGTGTTCCTGCTGGTTTCAGTTCCTCAAGGAATGGTGCTGTGGTATGTTGGCTGGAAAGTGATTTGATGTTCGTTACTTTTGTTTCTGCAGTGGTTTAAGTGAAGCATTCACAGTAAGTTTTAAGAACCTGTTTCTCTGTCATTTAATGCTGTAGGGAGTGGACATTATTAATTCAGAAAACAAGTTTCCTACTCATGTTCTCAAATGCATTTAATATTATAGGCACAGAAAAGCCATCTTGGATATGCTGATTTCATATGTTATCTTCATAGAAAAGGAAAGCAGTAAATACTGATATTGTTATTAGGAAAGGCTAAATTATAGGACTCTTTACCCATTAATGTCCATGTTATGTACGTAAAAAAAGTCTCTATTAGTGTTTGAAAGGTGTTTCAATCCCGATGCTTGTTCCTGTGAACAAGCATGCCCAATTTTGCCATATATACATTGTCCAGGACAACACAGTGAAACAGGAATGTAATTTTTCTTAGTACATGAATCCAGTTTGTTTAGTTCATTTGGATGAAAACCAACTTAAGCACTGCCTAGTGTATTAAATAATGGAAAGTACACTCTTACATGTGAACTTTTCAATTGTTTTGTTAAGGAGCATGTAGCCTCATCTTCAGCACAGTATGCACAGCATGATTTGCTCAGGCTTTTCTGCCAAATGTGCAACTAGCTTGAATGTGTGGAAATTTCCTGGCAAATTTCCTCAGCGTGTAAGTGTATTATAATGAGGGTTAGCTCAGTGGTTAGTTGAGACACTAAGAGCATAAAAGCTGAAAGCTGAACAGGTACTTTATAATTAAAGAAGAAAAGAAATACGCTCTTTTTTCCTTACATTTTTATTGGCAACCATGTTAGTGTGACCCTAGATTCTGGGCTTTACATTTTCATTTAGTAAAAGCTTTCAGGCCATGTCCTCTAGCCTGAAATGTATCACTGAGGAAATTTGTTGTGATGACATCCCCTCCTCTAGAACATAGGAAGGACTGAATGGCAGCTTTCTCTGCAGACAGAATTCATCCTTGCATTGTAGAAGGTTCCAAACACCCATTACAGATGTTCTGGATTTGGACCCCCTCCTTTCTGCATTAAATATCCCTGAACATAGAATATGCTCATGGGTAAAGAACTTTCATTTCATTCATTTCAATATTTTCCCTTCTTTGCTGCAGAGATTCTAACATTCACATATATTTACCAAATGTATAAAAATACACTGTTCTGATATTGCATTGGAAACGATTCCCTTCTGTGAGGCAGGAAATGGCAACTGCATGTGAAAAGAAGTCAGGACAGCTAATCATTTGACTACCCTATATTAACAGGGCTTGATTAGGATTTTAATTTTGTTCGAAGATATTTTAGATGCTAGCCGTGTGTCAATCTTGTGTTTTGAATGCTAATCTTTCTACTATAAGGTTATGCACACTATTATGTTGCCTTGGTCTGGGCTAATGCAGGCATACGACTACACTATTTTTAATGAATATAAAAAATGACAGGGCATCAAAGCTTTAGCATTATTAGCCTTTGTTACATGATCTCTGTGCAACATGCAGATCTTTTTTGTGATTTTTTAGTGTCTTATATTAAAATTTCCTGACTTTCAGGATCTAATTACAATGTTTAGGTAATAGTTGATCAATAATGCCTTTTTCATGGTAAAGAATTAATAAAAAGGAATTATTCGGTATGGGGAATTTTAAATCTAAGTGAAAACTATGGATTAAGTTTAGATCAGGTTTGCAAGAACTAATTCCAGGCAGGCTGGGGTTGATACTCATGTCTTCATAAACCCATGGAAGCCAGTTTTGTTTTGAATGTGCTTGGGGCTTCATACTAACTGTTTTTCAGGTCTGAAAGTACTTTTCTTATTCCTTGTGTAAGAAAGCATGGAATCTGATGATAGGTTAAAGCTGTCCATCTACCAGATATCTATGTAGTCTATCTTACCCAGAAACATTAGCCTCTATATCAGTGAAGTCACCTTGCCATGAAAAATTATGTGAACAAGTAGCACACTAGTCTCTCCAGTCTGAAAACTGTAAAGGAGAACAGTTTCATGGGCTAGATCTCCTTGGGCTGGTATAGTCCAACAATGTCTTTACTCAAGTTTTGGTTTACTAGCAAGTTCTCATGATACCATGATAACTAAGTCATCTTTTGTGAAAACACTGCTACTTTGGCTGCTATTTGTCAAAGATTTGTTACAGGAGAAAATGACAAACATTGGTAAATATCAAGCATGTGTATAGTCATCCTGTCAGCTTCTACGTGTAAAAATCATAAGGAAGCAAAACTGGTATTCACATGTGTTTTACTCCATTTGACCTGCCTCTGGATGGCCTGAGGGAAAAAAAAAAATCCTCCACATTTAAAGACATAGCTTATTTGGATGAAGGAAATAGAGGTTTTTCTTTCTTTGTGTTTATGTTTTGAAAATGAAATACAAATTTTAGATTATGTTAATGCTGATTATAATTTAAACTTCTGTTTTGTATTGCCCTGCATTTAATATTATTTATGCTCTTCTGAACATGTGCATGTTGTTATCATTCCAGTGTAAGAGCAATTCAAGTCCCTTAATGAAGCATTAATGTGGGAGTCAGGAAAAGATGCCTCCAATACTTGCTTAATTACAATAGTTTTATTAACATTTTCATTACAATATTTCTGATAAATGGAGAAGTTCATCCCAATTTACTACCCAGGTGCATCTGTACTCCATAGCATGGGAGTGATTGTCACTGTGCTGTTGAACCAGACAGTGACTGTGATAAATTCATTTCATTACCCAGGAGTGCCAAGGTTGTTGATTTGGAAGCCAAGTTTATTGCAGTGAATGCCTAAGTGGAAATAAAGTTGGATATCGAAACTTATCTCCCTCAACTTCCATAATTCAGGT
>JANIJG010009109.1:11116-31415 GCA_024611175.1 Megaceryle torquata | reverse complement strand
TAAACTCACTCCCCTATCACACCCACAAAAGAAGACAGATAAGAACAAACACGGGCCCGCCAGGCGGGGGGGGGGGGGGGGGGGGGGGGGGGGGGGGGCGGTGGAGGTAAAATCTAGCAGCCAACTGACATGGTTTTGCAGTGACTACAGATTTACTTATTTCATAGTGGAGACAAGAAGTCAGATGCAGCCAGAGGCAGAAAGGCACATGAGTAGCAGGTTAATCTGTTGTGCTGAGAAATACTGCTCCTGGCTTTACAAAGGTCAAGAGAGCAGCATCGAGGATGTTCTGCCCCCCAGATTGCTTGAATGACAAGAGCTGTGAGTTTTAGAGTGCAAGTGCTTAAGTGACAGCTGAAGGTATGAGATTTGAACTTTGGCTGAGAGGAAAAGTCTATTTTCCTGATAAAGAAAGCATAACATGTTTTTGATTACAGCAAAAATAGTTTGAAAACACTGAAATACAAGGAGTTTTATGGTTTGGAATGAAGTGGAACATGCATTCACATAAAAGCCAGAGCAATACAGAGGCAAGGAACATTTGAATTTTTTGGAGTTCAGTGATGTGTGATTAGTGTTCATACCAGGTAGCTTGTGGGTGGTTGCTTCTGAAAATGAATAGGAAAATACTGGTGGGCAAGGCTGAAGAGAAGAAAACAAAACAAATAAACAAACAAAAAACCAAACTGTCACAAATTCATATTATTTTATTTCCTTCTGGAAATGTACTATTATTTTCTCATGTTCTGGCTTGAGTTTAAATATACATGTCAAATCTCAAATGTGTAAGGGGCAGACTAGAAGGAAAACTAAGGAATGGAATATAAAAAAAAGACATCTTCTAATTTTTGTACGTATTGTAATGGAAAACTTCTTTGTATATCTGTGTTGGTAAGACTGAGGGAGTCCATTGTGAGTGTGCTGGCATATATGCACTCTACAGGTATTTTTCATGGAGAATGTTTTTTCAAATAGAAGTGCAGGAGGAGGAGAACAGTAAGTAGATTACATTTTCTTGATGTATCTTTCCAGAATGTCTATTAAAAACTATTGTGTTCTGTGCAAAAAGAAAGCACTGAATTGTACTCCAACAGTGAAGAACATTGCATAAATGTGAAGTGTAATTAATAGCTATTTATTCAGTATCTGCTGGGTAGATCAAACACCAGGGACTCAAACCCACCATTTTTAACTCTGAATGGGCAGCTGGTTTTGTGTCAGCTTTGACATAGATTATACATAGTTCAGGGCTTATTAATCAGTGTTAGTAGCCTACAATATCCTGAGAGAAGAATGGTATATGAAGATGGTTAAAATATTGTGCTGCCTTTTAATGACAGACAAGGGACCCCCACATGGGAAGTATCATTTTCTGCTCCATCTGCTCTGGGTAGCGTTGAAATTAAAAAGTTCCTGTAGTGTTAATAAAATGCAAGGAAAGGCTCTTCTGTAGGGTGCTCAATCTAAAATAACAAGGTAGGTACAGGTTTTTAAAAAGTAGAATTATATTTATTCACATGTATGTACTCACCTTGAAGGTTTATCATTAAATATTTTGGGTTTTATTCTTGTTTCTAGTGTATTCAAGTGTATACCAGAGGCATAGTATTTATAATGAACAGAACAAAGAACATAGACCAATAAGGAAGAGAACTTCATTAGGCTTTTCTAGTTGGTCTGCACCAACATAAAGGATAAGTCTAAAATTATCCACAGAAAAAAGCCAAGGATGTTACCAGTATTTCACTATACAGGACTACAAATGGCTACAGTGATAATTAATGAATATACATTATTACAGAATTTCAGCAAGGCTGTCTATACACTTGGCACTGTTCAGTTAAAGCAAGTACCTTCTTAAGCTTTTAAATAAGTTTTCATTTTTAATCCCACCTTGACATTTTTAGTGAGATATTCCATCACAGTAACACAGTATCGCTCTTACTGAAACACGGTTGTTTGATTTGGATACTAATATGGGGCATATTCAAATAACTTAAAGTTTGTGGCTATGTATTAAGATATAATTTGATAAATGTGTGTTGTTGGCCATCTTTATGCATAATCTTTATGTTGCCAAGGAGTAGGGATTTTTCCATTTTCCCTCTAATAATTAAAAGCAAATGAGGATACCGCATCTAGACATGCTGTATCTGTATGCTACTGTATGTTAAGTGTTACCAAAATTCTTTCACTTCCATCTTCTAGGTATGAACTTTGTGGAACATGGGTATTCATTAACTTTACTACTGAAAAGAGACCTTTTAAGATTCTTAAAATGTAAAGAATAATAATCCCCACTCTGAGTGGGTGATGGCAGTGTTCTCATCCACATGTCCCTATGTTTGTAATTGTAATACTGAAACAAAGTGAAATCTTCAGGAATCCTAAACTGCTGGATAATCTCTCATCTACTACACTCTCATCAGGAAACCAGGCTGGAAGGAATTCTCTTCTTTATCAAAGCTTATTGAAGCCAGTAGGACACGTCCTACTTTTCTTGGTGCATTTTGGATTTGACCAAAGTAGGTTTTGAAACCACTATATACTGTAAGTTTTCTGGAAAATCAAACCCATATCAAGACAATCTCCTTACTTATGCTGTTTTACTTTCACAAACACATTAAAAGCCTAGGTCTCATTGACAGGGATGTAGTCACTAAATGCTTTGTGATTCTGGGTCATACATACCAAATACTTTATCTTGCCTTTCTTCCTTTAGCAAAACAGTACAACAGAACAGATAAAAACATGGGGGTTTTTTTGTGAAAGAATTTGAATGAGCACTGAAGGAATACTACAATTCTTCCAGATGCATTCTAAAATTGATTGGGTTTTCAAATCATGTGATTGTATTTCAATTTTATACCAGTATACAGGTCCAATGCCTATATTTTACCTATATCTCTACACCCTTAAACTACTTTTCATTTAATATGTGGGAATGACACATTAATTTTCCAGTTTTTATCTCTACAAAACACACTTTTTTTGTCTGCATCTATATTAGAGTGCTATGTTTTTAATATGCAGTAGGGCTCAGAAGCAGTATATAAATACCTTTCTGCTAAAAAGTCAATAATACTGATGTGTTGTATTTCCACTGTTTTATTTTTTCTTACTTTACAAAAGTCCACAAGCAAACAGAAAATGTAAATATCTTACTGTACTGAACAGCTCCATGTCAAATATTGTATGTATTTGACATTATTCAGAAATAAAGAACATATAGGTATTTATTATATAAACCTGTCCAGCAGCACTTTCTTTAATAAATAAATTATGCATAATACATTTTTTACTCTTAAAAAGTAATTAAATCTTACTTTGAAAGGGAAAAATAACTTATGTACGTATAATTCAGTTCTCTTCCTCTTTCTCTTAATCTGATAGAAATGTAAATTTTTTTTTTTTTTTCCCCCAGACTTCCAAACTTTCCATAAACTTTACATCTCTCCAGATAAATATCTTATTGCATGTATGTAAGGGATACCACACTTACACATGGCGAGCAGTATTACCAGAATTTCTTAAATCCAATTCTTCCTCTGATTTATTTGAATGACTTGCTTTTGGTATGTAGTACCATCTTCTGTTATGCTGAGAATTCTGCCATACACTTCAGCACCAAATTTTCCATCTTTTCATCCTTATTAGCCCACTGTTGGCAAAGTAGCTATTAGGAAACTTGTTTTTCATTGACCCATATTCTTTTTTTCTTCTCCACTTTTTCTTGGCTACTGTGAAATATCTATCCCCTTAATTCCCTGCCTCTCTCCCACCTTTGTTACCTTATTATGCCTTTCTTACTGATGTATTTTGCTTTTTCCATTAAAGCATCAAGTTTCCAAACTTATGAACAAGCCTCCAGAATGTAATCTTTTCAGCCTTCTCCAGCTATGAATAACATAACAAGAAGAGTCCAAACTTTATGAATAGTTTTACCCAATGTTTTTACTTACCAGGGGACTTGAACCAGTGACAGAATTGGTAGCTTCCCCAGTTCCCATCTCAAAACTTGAGACTGAAAATTAACACTTCTTTTCTTGTTTTTAATCACCTCACTTGTCTTAACACAAATCTTCTTCATATGTGTGTGTCCCCCCATCTTTGTGTCAAATAACTTATTGCCACTAGAATAAATTATTGTCTGAGCTAGACATTGACAAAGAATACCCTTTTGTGGCAGTGTTTTACTACAAGAGATTTCTAGGCTTCAATGTGTTTCTATCTTGTACAATGGTGAGTTAATCTTGTGTTGACCTAAGTCACAAGGTTAGTGAAAGGAAAAGTAATCAAAATGCAGACAGTGAAAATAATTGTTCAGAATGATAAGAGAAGACCTCAGGTTTTATTTATTTCATCCCTTCTGTCCTAAAGCCATCTGGATTATGGTACAATAAAGGTAGGATCTTACTTAATATTAGCCTCCTAAAAGTTAACTGTCTAGTCAAAGCTGGTCATCCAAGCTGTCTTTTGTGTAGAGCAGTGGAGATAAAGAAGTGCCACAGGTTTCAAGAGTTGTCTGTACTACAGGTGTCTTAGGATAAATAAGGTGAATCTCCCCTTGAAAAGTGGTGGTGTGTAAAGTTGAGAATTACCATCCTTGCAGGGGATATCACAGGATTGGTGCTGTTTCTCTTTTCAGCTGCCACAGTTCCCAGTCCACTATATTATGTATATAACTTCCAGCTCAAATTTAATTACAAATTTTGGTAATACACCATTGACAAACACGGTATTACGTGTAGGGTAGAAAACTTCCCCTGTGGTTTAGAGAAGACACCTGAGATAGTATCACTCGGACTTTGCCTAATCTTAGTGTGTAGTTATCTGAAAAAGTCCTTTGAGAAAAGTTACTTTGTGTGACCCCTTTGAAAATACTAATACTGGATTAAAGCACTTCTCTGTGGGAAATTATGTGAGAGAACTGGAACACTATGAGAATTCAGCCATATTAAAAAAAAATCTTATCAAAAAGAAAAATAATTCAACCGAGACCAGTGATGAGCATTTTCCCTTCCTCACTAACCAACATACAGTAAAAAAAAAAGAGCATTCTTCACTCAGATGGAGACTAATTCTTACTGCAACTGTGGTTCATGACTGTTGCTTGTGTAGTTCATGTGTGCTGAATGAACCTCAGCTTTTAAGGATAGATAAACAGTACTGAAACGAGTATGGGCCTGGATTCATCTCTGGCCCTATTTTTAATTTGTAAGAAGAGGAGAGGATTATTTGAAAGAAGAGGATTGACTTGCTCATTTAAAGCAACACTGGGAGGTCAGCACTCTGTAGCAATTTGTTCCTGATCTCTTTCATTGTCAGGTATGTCATTGGTGTGGTGCAGTGAGATATGGGGAAAGGTGGATGGTACAGTCTTTACATATCTGAAAGTTGCATGCAGAAATGATATTGTCTTGTACAGCAGAAGAGCTATTTGTGTTTCATAATCTACCCTTTTGGGGATTATGAAAATAGTTCCCCAAACCTGCAACAATCTTTGGAAGTATTCTCAGAGCCTTTTGTGAGCTGCAGGCTGGATCAAGTCTTGGCTAGAAAGAACAAGTCTCAAAGCTGTGGACTAGACTTGCTTTCTGTAGCTCTCAGTCCTACATCTGTATACAGTAAAGAAAAGGAAGAGAAAGACCAACAGAGTCACAGGAGGCTGCTTGAGAAGTCAAGCCCCCACTAGTTTCATGAAAGCACTTAGTTTTTAAGGATTTGCACTACAGAAGCTGTGATTAGAGAGAGGAGACTGATTTGTTTGACCAGCATTTCCAGTGTGTCCATCTTTATAATTCAACTTGATATCTCAATCTGAACACATTTTATTGTTAATGGTTGGGAGTATGCTGTTAGTCAAAGTGCCTGATAGGAATTCCCTAATTAACATGCTAATCAAGATTTGCTGCAAGATGTTGTTTAGATTCATTAGTAATACAAAGAAGCAGCTAACAGACATATGTGGCAAGACTTGAGGAAAGGATTGTATCCAGAGAATACTGTCTGCTTGTACCAAAACCACCAAGGACACAAAAATATCAAATTAGTTAAAGTGGGTTATAGTGAGTCACAAGGCCATATTAAGTGTCTGGTCTTAATAAGTTAGTATTGGCTTGTAGTTTGAGGACAGGGAGGGGTAAGACCCTACCCTGGGAGAGTGCCTTAGATATTGGGCAAGTTTTAGAAACTTCATCTTGTGATAAAGGAAAGCAGCCTTGAATAGCAGGACTGTAAACTGCTGGTTTGCATTGCCTTCAGAGAAAGCAGGCTCCCAGATTGCTTCAGTCATGCTGTTCTCTGCTGGCACTTGAAGCCATATCATTCAAGGTCAATATCGTCATCAGTCTCCCTGTAGCATAATGCCACCAGCTATCAAGTCCCTCCAGGCGGGGCTGCGCACTAGGGCCTTTTACACCGGTTGTAAGTTCTGCATTTAAATGTAATGCTGTCAAGTTATTGTGGAAAAAATAGAATTTCCTCTGGAGGAGGCTATGAGACCTATAGATGAATTACAGTTTTGAAAAACTCAGGGTTGTTTACTGTGTCACAAGATATTACCTAACAACAGGGCTCTGAAGTGAGCCAGCTCAACCTGGCTGGCTGTGAGTACACAGATGGGAACAAGCAGGCAACCAGAAGCAATGGCACTTCCCTCTGTGGAGGTACAAAATGTTTTTAATATTTTCCACATGTTAGTATAAGAGTCACCTTAGAAACATGAGTGATAAATGACAGCAGCACAAATTATTTCCTTTATAGGGAAAAGCCTTTGTAGTCAATAATTCTAGCACCTGTATCTATTAGCAACAGATTGGTGGGAAGCTTGAAAATAAGACAGGGTGGCATAATAAGGTTAACAATCTCATCATGCACCTAAATACATTTATCTGGGAGGAAGTTATGTTGTTAACTGACTGGATAAGAAATCCTTCAGTTGGACGCTGTGGACTCAAGGGAAGTAGAGCTTTCTGTTTTGCTACCTGGAAAAGTATCAAGGATTAACTTTGAGTTTAGCCTGTGTCTGAGTTATGAAAACACAAGTCTGAAGGCTATAGGGAGTCTCTCAGGGAAGGCAGTCATCTGTCATTTAAGATTTAAGGCTAAACTTACTATTGATTGTGTATATTGTAATAAAGTAATCTGACAACATTGTAAAATATTGCTATCTTCCTTGTGGTAATAGACCCTATGAAAAGAACAAGGGTTTGTTATATTACCAACAAATGTGCATTTGTCAACAGATGTGCATGTGTTCTCATTGTTATGGTCCACTCCAGCTTAAAGAGAATATCATAAGCTATTAGATAAAAACCTGTGTGTTATAGCTGTTTTGCATGATTCTTTGCTGTGCGGTCTCTTTCTTGTGTCAACAGGAGATGACAGGCTGTAGCAATCAGTGTGCACAAGGGGACTGTGCAAAGCCTTGAAAGTGCAATTGCTTTGTTCTTGGCCTATACTTAGCTGTTTTTCAGTGTAGCAGCAGGGTTTTATATTTTGCTGGTTTGCCTAAGAAATGTTAAAAGGAAGTTACAGACTCTGTGCCTGTGTAACTGTGCACCTGTTAAAGGTTTTTGGCAACTTATTACTCTTTGTCTGGAAAGAAATAGTACTGGTGTGATCTCATCTTACTAGCCTGTGTTTGAGTAACAGTGAGTCACCAAGGTCAAGACATTTTGCCTTATCAGATAATTTTTGAGGGAAATAAACCATAATATCTTTAAATTGCATGTGTGTAGATGTGGGGAGGAGGAGGTTGGCAGCTATGGAAGAAATTATATTTGTATCCTGTCTTTGCTTCTGTAAACAGACATGTGGTAACAAATACTCGGCATACATTTACCTTGCTATGTCAAATTATACAAGTGGAATGAGATAACACTTAAAAGCTGCAAAACTGAGGCCATAACTTTGAATCAGAGGATTTCATAAATCTGTGTTTATAAACTAAACTAGGGGAACTATAGATGGATTTATGGATTTACATTTTCTTTTGCTTGCCTTGCTGGGCAGAGCAAGATGTAATCTTGATACTTTTACCTGTGAGCTCACTGTTCATGTGACTCTAGGAGTAACACCAGGTTGGGCAGAGGGTAAAAACTATACTTACCAGTTAAAGGGAAAAAAGCAGACTTCACTGAAGATGTTGGGCATGCTAGCCATGTACCTTGTTTGTCTGTTTATAAGAAAGCCTGAGTTGTACCTGTCTTTCCTCGGTATCCTGGAATACTATGGAATGGTGAAGTAAGGTCTTGCTGTATGGCCAGGAGGGCAAATTACTTCCAGGTCTCTGAGCCTTTGATATCAGTTTTACAGATTCTCAGTTTCTTCTTGACCAGGGCCTGTCATCACACCAGAGAGCCCTCAGTCATTGCTTAAAGTAGTACCAAAAGGAAAAGCAGTAACATTTCCCACATAATCTGGCTGAGCTTTAGATGTATGAAGATTTGGTGTTGAGCAATATTGCTTTCACTGTCTTCACAGAATTTCAACTTCTGCACAAAATGTTTATGCTCATAATGTTTTTATTCTAACTAAAGGTAAAAATGAGTCTCAACAAATTGTTCTTTCACTCAATCAATCAGTCTGAGAAGTTATTCCTTTCTTGGCTAAATCTACTGTGGGAAAAACAAACCAAGCTGAAACAGAATGTCCTCTAATATTGAACCAGTAAAGGATGCTGTCTATGGAATCAGGTGGTAAGAGTTGCTTCCATTACAATTTTTTTTAAGTAGCATGTTGAAAAATGTCTTCCTAGTTCCTCTAATTACCAGACAGTTTTAGAATCTATACCTTAAATTATTAGAACTGATGTTTCAGGACAGCTGTACTACAGACTATAGCTGAAAAGTTTTCAACACATCTGAAGGAAAGAGATTGATGCTAATAGCTTCTTATCTGATTGAATCTCAGCCTTGTTTTCTGGTGTAGTTTTTTTGATATTCCATTTATATTTGCTCATGTTTTTTTCAGCAGGTTGTTTGTTTGGTTGTATGGTTGGGTTGTTGTTTGTTTTTTATTAAGTACTTATCCTCCAACTTTCTTTTTCAGAAAAAATGAAATAGCTCACACGATGGCTACACCTTCGACATTTCCTACTTGAGATACTCATTCCATTAAGAATTACGCCCTTTTCCCATTCCTGTTCTTTATTTCAAGTGCTGCTTGGGTTTCGTTATCTCTTAAATGACCTGGTTAGAATAGTCTTCTTCTCAGTCAGTTATTGCAGATAGTACACATAGTATTAGATTGTCTATGAAGACCATTTTCTACAAGATCTTAAAAATACCTATATTTTGTTCAAGTATTCTAACAATCAACTGTCATCATTGGCAAGTCTTTAATCAAATTTTCGTTATTTGTAGAAGACCAGCAGCTTTAGTAGTTCAGATTCAGTTGTCCAAGTCACATCTAGAAATACATCTGAAACCAAAGCTACAGTTCTGTAGTTGCACAAAACAGGGAAAACAGTTTAATGTGATGATTTGCAGCAAACTATGTTGTAAAGTAAATTATTTAAACTATCAAATAACAGACTGCTGCATTTATAAACTTACTGTTCTAGGTTCATCATTGGGTGTTTTACTCTGTGCTATGCTATAAATGTCATTGTACTTCTCAAAAAGTGTCAGTTACTTGTTACTGAATTAAAATTACTTTCAGAATTATCTTTTGTTTCAATTGTGATAGTGGGACCTCAAATACTTTGGATAAACAAATAATTTTCCTTTTTATCTTGCTTTCTGTGTATGATCTTCATAAATTTTTAGAAAACTTTACTAGGTAATGCAATATTTTATTTCAGTTGATGAGTAATTGAAACTGGTCAGACCTGCATTATTTTGTATCTCCCTTGTAACAACACTTGTATTAACACAGGCTTGACAGATAGCTAGCAGTGCTTTTGTATTATCTCCTTGACAAAGCATTGCTGGACTGTTTCACAGTTACACACAATACACATAGCACATTACAATAGCACATTAACTGCAAAAGCCTGCACATGATAGATCATATCAGAATTATATCATAGAATGCCTTGGGTTGGCAGAGACCTCCAAAGGTATCTAGTCCAAACCCCTGCAGTGAGCAGGGACATCCTCAACTAGATCAGGTTGCTCAAAGCCTTATGATGCCTGACCTTGAATGACTCCAGGGATGGGGCCTTCACCACCTCCCTGGGCAACCTGTTCCAGTGTTTCACCACCATCATAGTAAGGAACGTTGTCTCATCTAAAAGAACTAATGTCCAATCTAAACCCTTCTCTAGTTTAAAACCATTGCCCCTCATCCCATTGCTACAAGTCCTTGTAAACAGTCCCTCCCCAGTGTTCTTGTAGGCTTGCTTCAGGTACTGGAAGACCAGTATAAGATCTTCCCAGAGCCTTCTCTTCTTCAGGCTGAGCAACCCTAACAACCTCAGCCTATCCTCATAGGAGAGGTGCTCTAGCCCTCTGATCATTTTCATGGTCCTCCTCTGGACTCCACTCCATAAGGTCCATGACCTTCCTGTGCTGAGGGCTCCAGAGCTGGATGCAGTATTGCAGGTGAGGTGTCACCAGAGCAGAGTAGAGTGGCAGAATCACCTCTCTTCATCTGCTGCCCATGCTTCTTTTGATGCAGCCCAGGATGCACTTGGCCTTGTGGGCTGCAAGTGAGCATTGTTGGTTCAGATCCAACTTCACATCCACTGGTACCCTCAAGTCCTTTTTCACAGGACTGCTGTCTGTCACCTCAGCCTGTATGGTTAGTATTTTTCTGACCCAGGTGCAGGACACTGCACCGATTGTTTTTTGGAATTCATGAAATTCACCTGGGCCCACTTCTGCAGCTTGTCCAGGTCCCTCTGGCTGACATCCTGTCCCTCTGCACCATTCAGCTTGGTGTTGTCCACAAACTTGCTGATGGTGCACTCAATCCTGCTGTCTATATTATTGATGAAGGTATTAAACAGCACTCGTCCTACTACAGACCACTGAGGGACACCACCTGTCACCGATCTCCATCTGGACATTGAGCCATTGACCATTACTCTTGTGGCCATTCGGTTAATTTCTTATCCACTGAACAGTCCACCCATCAGATCCATCTCTCTCCAACTTGGAGAGAAGGATGTTATGGGGGATCATGTAAAAGCAGTCCATTAGATATAAACTTTATCTGTAATGGTTCAAAGTACATCAGTGTTATGTTGTACGAGCTGTGAAATTTTAAGCTCAGTTTATCTCTAACTCCCAGTCATGACTTATGGGATATTATACCTTTTGCATTTAAGTGGAAGGTCCAAAATCATATAGAAGGTGTAGGGAAAAAGTTTTTTTTCTATGTTTTGCAATCTTGGTTGACACCAAAGGTCTAGTGCAATATAGAGGAGTTTTAAAAAATTTATCACACTTTACCTGTTTGGATCACTCATTGTCTTCGATCTTTTTGAATTTGCATTTCTAGCAAGTGCCAAGTGAGGGTATTGCACCTGCACTTAATGTGATTAATTACTGAACTGCCAAGAATGGTCTTGGAATCTCTTTGAATGAACTACAACAGTTGATAACCGTCTTCTGTTTTAACTTCCAAGAAAATAGTCTGCTAGTCTCTTCAATTGATTTCAGAGTAGAAAAACAACAGTTTGATTTTAGTTGAATCTTAAAATGGCAAAAACTTGAACTCTTATACAAATATTTGCAACCTTTATCAATTGGCTACAAACTCAAAGTTTAATTTAGTTAAACTATGTGGTTTTAAAACATAGTTTTAATCTTAATCACTTAGTGACTGACTTCCTTTGGGAAATCTATTGTGTTTAAGTGTGACTGTCAAGAAACTTGTGTTGCACAGTGCTCCTCCGTCTCCCCACAGTGCCATTGGCTGATAGTGCTCTTTTTGTTTTCTGTTCATCTTCAAAGTACACTGTTGAAGCTGCTCCATTGTTAATGAAAATATACTGTGGAGTGCCCAAGACACTGTCATTTGAAAAGGAAATTAAAATTTAAAACTTAATTAAGATAATGTTGAAGATCCAGTCTACCTACAAACAAATGGTATCAGGGTTAAGGGGTCAAGGTTGCTTTGCCAAAGAGATTCCAAGGCAGACATCTTTAAGATGATCTTACACTGTTTAATTTGTAAGCAATTGTGTAGCTTTCTTCTTTATTATTCATCACTACTGAGGTAGCAGATAATTTAATTGATGATATCACTGACAGAAGCTTCCTCATTACCATCAAGTTAATTTGTGATATTAAATGTGTCTGTTACCTTCCCACTCATATATTGAGACATAATAGGATGTGTCCTATTGCAGAGCAGCACGTTCCATGAACAGTTGTTAATTAGAAAACTGCAGTGCAGCCTGTGATTAAAGTATTTAAATTTCAGAGTGTTCTGAGGACCTGTACAAATTAAGAAAATGCTGAGTGAGCTTCATTTATGGGAATTTTGATTAGTGTCCACAGTTCCACTGAGAACTTCTGTTGGGATTTGGTCTGGCATGTACATACTGCTCTGATATTAGTGATTTATTTATGTGTCATATCAGTAGACATTTTATTTTAGATTCATAAGAAGAAATTCAGGCCTTACTTCAGGCTTTCATCTTTAACTCCCCTACAGATGAGTTTTTTGGTCTAAGAAGTCAATTAGGCTTCATGACAGTTTCACTGCTTCTTCCCCTGTTGATTACTGAACTAGGGTTGGCTGACAGCTACCTGATAAATCTTCTGTATTCTGAAGAACCTAAGAACACAACCTACTTTTACTCCTTAAAATAACATGGGAAGTATATAGACTATTTCTTTTTGAGTTCAACTACAAACCATTCGAATACTTAATCTTTAAATACTTTATCTTTAATACTTAAATGTTTAAAGTAAAAAAGTGATGCTTACTCTGCTTACTTACAGGATATCTGAGTGCTTGTAAGTAGTGTGAAAAGGTGGGACAGAGGAAATTTTGTGTATTTAATGCCACTTACCAAGATCCAAAAATAAATGTAGGATATACATCATTATATTGAAAGATGCAGTTTGTGTGAATGGATGTTCAAGATATCTAAGCTTCCAAGCTGGAACAGGATTCATAATTATCACCTCTTTCTCTATCCAACAGAAAAACTTCACTAAGAGGGAATGAAGATTGTCAAGTGTGATTTTTATAGAAAAGAAACAAACACTAGTGGATTGGGGAAGGAGGGCTCAAGGAGAAGAGGGAACGATGGGCCCTTTCTGCTTTTCATCCCAGCACTTTGTATTGAATTTAAGCACAAAAATGTTAAGAACTCCATTCTCTGCTTGCCCAAGGCTTGTGGTTCTTGTGTTTAAGTCTATTAACATCTGATTTAAATTACAAGATACTCTTTAAGAACAATTATTCATAAAACAGCTCCCTTAAATAGAAATAGTAGCAGGTGGGGATAGTTTAGCCTGCCACAGCAAGCGATGAAGAACTTAGGTAAAAAATATGAAAGATGCAAAACATTTTATGTGACACTTTCGAGGTCTATCAAAAGATTTGACTCTGGAAGCAGATACAGAACTGAGAAGCTGAGTGGGAAAGCCTTCTAAGACTCCTGAACACATTACTTGTGTTTGTATCAGTCAGATAGTGATGCTTCTTCAGGGAATATGTCAGAGTGAAATTTAGTAACATAGAAATGTCTGGGTTGGAAGAGACCTCTAGAGGTCATCTAGTCCAACCCCCCTGCTGAGACCAGGGACATCCTCAAATAAAGCAGGTTGCTCAGAGCTCTGTCAACCCCACCTTGTATGTTTGCAGTGATGGGGCCTCAACCACCTCCTGGGCAACCTGTTCCAGTGTTCCACCGCTCTTGTGGTAAAGAACTTCCTCCTTATTTCTAATCTAAATCTTCTCATTTCTAATTTAAAACCATTAAACCCTCGTCCTTTCACTCCAGGCCTTTGCAAAAAGGCCCTCTCCAGTCTTTTTGTAAGCTCCCTTCAGGTACTGGAAGGTCTCTATGAGGTCTCCCTGGAGCCTTCTCTTCTCCAGGCTGAACAATCCCAGCTCCCTCAGCCTGTCCTCACAGGAGAGGTGCTCCAGCCCCTTGATCATTTTCGTGGCCCTCCTCTGGACCTGCTCCATCAGGTCCATGTCCTTCCTGTGGTGAGGACTCCAGAGCTGGATGCAGTATTCCAGGTGAGGTCTCACCAGAGCAGAGAAGAGCGGTAGAATCACCCCTCTTGATCTGCTGGCCACATTTCTTTTGATGCAGACCAGGATGCAATTGGCCTTCCGGGCTTCAAGCACATACTGGCTGCTCATGTCCAGCTTCTCATCTATCAGCACTCCCAAGTCCTTTTCTGCAGGTCTGCTCTCTATTGCCTCCTCCCCCAGCCTGTACTGATAGTGGGGATTGTTCCAGTCCAAGTGCAAGACCCTGCACTTGCTCTTGCTGAACCTCATGAGGTTCACTTGGGCCCACCTCTCCAGCTTGTCCAGGTCTCTCTAGATGACATCCTGTCCCTTTGGTGTATTGACAGCACCACTCAGCTTGCTGACATCAACAAACTTGCTGATGGTGTGCTCAATCCCATTGTCTACGTCGTTGTTAAAAATGTTAAACAAGACAGGTCCCAGTAGAACCTTTGAGGGTCACCACTTGTCACTGGTCTCCATCTGGACTTGGAGCCATTGACCACTACCCTCTGGATGTGGCCATCCAGCCAATTCCTTATCCACTGAACGGTACACCCATCAAATCTGTAACTCTCCAACTTGGCGAGCAGGATGTTTTGGGAGACTGTGTCAAAGGCCTTGCAGAAGTCCAAATAGATCACGTCCACAGGTCATCCCTTATCCACTGATGCAGTCACTCTGTCGTAGAAAGCCACTAGGTTTTTCAGGCAGGATTTCCCCTTAGTGAAGCCATGCTGGCTGTCCCGAAGAACCTCCGTCTCCTCCATGTCCTTGATTCCTGCCTTGCCGTTTTTTGACTTGGGAGGTGTTGGGAGAGTGGTTGCCAGTAAAGACTGAGGAAAAACAGTCATTGAGAACCTCAATCTTCTCTTCATCTGTTGTTGCTAGTACCCTGTTCTTCTTCTTATGGGGGGCTATGTTTTCTTTCACCTTCCTTTTTTTTATTGATGTACCTGTAGATTTAGTGACAACACCTGGAAATATACTACATTATTAGTGGTAGGCAATTATCACAGGCTTTCTTCTTTCCCTGCCTGCTCTCAGCCAAACATAACAGGATTCCTTTCCAACAGTGGTCATAAATAGGAGTCTAAATCTTTTTATATTGAAAAATGTTCTGTTTCAATGTGTCTTAACGAGATAAACACTATCAAACAGAATTAACTTCAACATGAGGGAATGCTGCAGTCTCTTGTTGTAGGGAGTAAATGCAGGCTCTTAGGTTTCTAACCAGAGAGGCCTCATCTTCACTAAGCACAGCTTTGCTCTGTTGGACTTACTCCTTTCTGTGGGGCAAGCCAATGTACCAGACCCTATTAAGCCTTAAGTTACTAGTAAAATGACATTTTCCCCCCAAATAAACATTCACCTATTTTATTCAGGCTACATTTAAAATTGCAATTCATGTCTCTGTCTCTCAGTTACTCTTCTGTGGTCAAAACAGTCTCTCAGTTATAAATGTTTGGTTCTAACATTATAAACAGATATGTTTCATGATTAGGTGTTCTTTATTCCTGTAGGTTCTTCAAGGTTGCCTAAGGTTAGAACTCTGTTTTGGGCCCTCTGAGCCCTCTTCTTCTACTTTACTCTCCTCTGGACTCCTTCCAGTAGCTCTCTACAGATGTGCACCCTGTTTCTGGACACTGCATAAGACAGCTGATGGGTCCCACAGAGACACTTTTTCAGAAACCACTCTTGCTCTTCCCTTGCTGTAGCTTTGGCCTGGAGATGCTTTCAGTGATAGTCACCGTCCTTCTTGTACTTAAGCATGGTATTTAAATATAAAGAAGTCAGGTTTTTGCTTGCCTAAGCTTTGTGAGTGATGGATCTTGTTGGCTCTCTGCATATCCTCTGTAGGGAATTCTCTTATGGTAAACAGCAAGCTTTTTTTTATAGTCATGAAACAGCTTACTCTCTTGAACTTGTGGTTATGAAATACTGTTGATATTTTGCTTTGTTTGCAAGTTTTGGAGGCGAGGGAAGAATTTTTCATGAAAGACAGACTGACAAGAGGCTCTGTGGACTCTTTCACTTTAGGTTAATTGATTGGGGACTGTGGGCAGCATTAAAGCACAGTATGCCTTGCTGTGATTTATTTCTAGCTTTTGGCTGCTATGCAGTCAAGCTGAGGGTCAGAAAACATGTACTTCCCACTAGTGTAAGTCCTTTGTCCTCTTATGTATGTTGGAGGAGAAGGAAACCTGAGGTCCGCACAGATGTGCCCCTTTGCTAGAAAGTGAAAGAAAGGTTTCAAAGGTATAGGGCTGAGGATGGCCAGCCTAAATGGTTTGTTCATTTGTAATTGTTAAACACCATGCAAAATAAAAGAAACAGTGTTTTAGCTGTCTCACCCAAAAACATAGTTGTGCTTTTCATTTTGAAGTGTGTCTATTTTCCTAACTCTCTTCACAGTTCTACATTTTATATAGTGATCAATTAGTTGTAGACATTCTAATTTATCTTTCAAATTCAGTAGTTCTTAGTCATTTACAAATGCTTAATAATGAATATTCATTTTTTTTTAAAAAGGCATGTAGCAACCTTCCTGTCCTCTCTTCAGATGACTTATAACTGAAAGCAATGTGAACCACATATTTGAGTGTACCATTTCTCATTTGCAATTTGAGTATATCATATTAAATCTTTGAAAAGACTTGTGCTAGGAAAGATTTTTCACTGGAGTATTTGGGAAATGCAAACAAAAAGGAATATTAACAAAGCAAATGTATATTCTTATAACATTTTTAATGTATTATGCAGGATGTCTGCAGAGATTCATATTTTTCTGTTTCATCAATCTTATGTATATAATAAGCAACTAAAGTAATACTTGACACCAGATCAGACTTTTTGTGCCTAGGCATTCTTGCAGGTCTTGTGGGTGGATTTTTCCACTTTTGCTAGTTCCAACTAAGGATTCTTTTCAAGTGGAGAAATTACAGTGACCAAAAGCAGAAGAGAATGTTCTTTATATCTTTTCTCCTGGTACTCTAGTGCAAGTAATGCCAAAGGAGATGGCAGCTGATACAATTTACAGTACCCTAATGTACTTCCAGCTTGACCTGGAATTGAAGGCAAGGACACAGAGACTTTTCATTCAGCTTTCTGACAGGCTGGATCAGCTATGTACCTTCTAATAGTGCGGAGGTTTAATTTTTCTTTTAGTCTACTTCAAAATATATCAAAATTATATCATCCAAATCGCAGAATTATAGAATGGTATGGGTTGGAAGTGACCTCTTGAGATCAGCGAGTCCAGCCCCTCTGCCAACACAGGAACACCCAGGGCAGGCCACACAGGAACAGACCAGGGCAGGTCTTCAAAGTCTCTAGAGAAGGAGACTTTACAACCTCTCTGGGCAGCCTGTTCCAGGCTCTGTGACTCTCACAGTGAATAAGTTCTTCCTCATGTTGAGGTGAAACTTCCTGTGTTTCACCTTCCTAGCATTATCTCTTGTCCTATCACAGGGCACAACTGAAAAGACACTGCCCCCTTCCACTTGACACCCATCCTTGAGGTATTTGTAAACTTTAATAAGATCACCTGTTCTCCAGGCTAAACAGAACCAGGTCTCTCAGACTTTCCTCATAAGAGAGATGTTCCAGTCCCCCCATTATCTTCATAGCTCTCTGTTGGACTCTCTCAAGTATTTCCCTGTCCCTCTTGAACTGGGGAGCCCAGAACTGAACCAAGTACTCCAAATGTGGTCTCACTAGTGCAGAGTAGAAAGGGAGGAGAACATCCCTCAACCTGCTGGCCACATTCTTCTTTACCCCAGGACACCATTGGCCTTCCTGGCCACAAGGGCCCATTGCTATTCCATGGATAACATTGTCCACCAGGATGCCAAGGTCCCTCTCCATGGAGCTGCTTTCCAGCAGGTCTACCCCTGGCCTGTATTGATACATGGTGTTCCTCTCAATTGTAGGGCTCTACTCTTATCCTTGTTGAATTTCATTAGGTTCCCCTCTGCCCAGCTTTCCAGTCTGTCCAGATCTCATTGGATGCACAGCCTTCCAGTGTATCAACCACTCCTCCCAGTTTAATATCATCATCAAACATACTGAGCTCTATTGTTCAGCCAGTTCTCAAGTAACAGTATTATTTGGAAATCTAGGTACATTCTTGGAGGAATACTGAAAGGAAATAAGTGAAAAGCCACAGTATTTGTTTTCTTGCAAGCAGAAAATATATGTTTTCTAAACACTTCATGCACAGATTAATAAACCTATGATAGAGTGCTAATCACAAGATTGTGGATCAGATTTATGTTCTTTAACCATGAAAAATAAATCAAGTTGTGTGGAAAAGTTACCAAAATCTTATAAGTAAGAACAACTTATTCATATGTCAGGTAATAAACATTAAATAGTAAAAAACTGGAATGTAAACTTTCCATTGATTTCTAAAGGAAGACTATAAGAGTCTGATGCATAATCAGTCATGGACAACTAGAAACCTGCTTCAAAAAGTTAGATGGTAAGGTGAAGTGGGAATTACTGTTCAAGCTACCTGAGTTACTGACTGGATGTGAGAAAACTTGTCACAATGAGGACAGTGAAGGGATTGCTGAAACAGGTTGTGCAACTCTTTATTCTTTGAGATTTTCATGGCCAGACTGGAAAAAGCTCTGAGTAACCTGATCTGACCTTGTAGCTCACCTTGACAAACAGGAGGTTGTGTTAGAGACCAGATGAGGGTCCATATAACCTGAGCTATCCTATGGTCATGTCCTCTAATGCAATATGTTAATGAAGCCAGACGGAGGGAACAACAGGGAGTGAACTGAACTTAAAAGACATACCAACAAACAAAGTAGTTCACCTAAGATGGAAAAGATGGACAGTTACTATCACTCTGTGGAAATCTGAACCACTTGGTAACAATTCTTAATGTGGACCTCACTGAAATATGAGCTCAGAGATTGTAGTTTTTGTGACTGAGCGTGGACTGAATGGGAACCAATAATAATATGTACTTTTCTCTGCCTCTTGTTGAGCTGTAATAGATCCAAGTTTAAATTAAATTTGACTCAGTTACATCTTGGACCTGCTTGAGATTAATGTTGAGGGAAACAGGAAGAAGACATGGCTCAACAGGTGAATGATGTATATACAGACACAGTAGTGGACCATTATGACACAGCTGAACTATTTAGTACCTCTTTTCTGTTTCATGCTGTTTGTAGTCCTGACATCTGATGACAGAAGTATCATGGGTGGAAATTAACTCCCTTGTATTGGAAGGATATAGGAATATTTTTGTTCTAGGGGATTATCAGTTATACAATTACAATTACCACCGTGTTTTATACAAACAAACATGGAGTACAAGAAGTTGTTGCCCATATATGTTTATAGTTGGCCAATGGAAAAAGTATGTAGTACTGATCATTTGATGAATGTCAGCTGCAATACCTGGAAATTAGTTTAAATTCCTCAGCCTTTATCCCTTTTTATCCCCAGTTTAAGATCAAATATGAAATATCTGTTGATGCTTGCTGCAAGTATGAGCAATGCCCATTTTCTCTCTGAGCTTGATTTTCTCTGTGCAAATGTCCCCTTCCATCAGGCAGAAACGTCACTGTGGGGGAATGCAAGACACTGCTGATGACAGCAACATTGATGCAGTTTTAGTTCCTGCTGTCAAGTGAAAACAAATTACCTTGGGTTTTTTTTGTTATTTGTTTGTTTGTTGGGGGGGGGGGGGGGTTGAGTTTTTTTGGGTTTTGTTTAGTGGCAATTCCCCTTACTCGGGGGGGGGGCGGGAGAGAAATGACATTCTTTTCACCAGCATGCTGTTGTTAGTCATTTTAAAATCCACAGTCAGTTGATAGCTGAGTCCCCACCAGCCAAGTGCTTGCACCACTTTTATAGCACTTTTCCACCTATTTCTTCTTGTGGCTTTTTAATAAAAGATAAATTTAAGGCAAAAAGAAAAAAAGTATATAAACCTGTAATGTCCTTACCTGGAAAGAAAATGTTTCAGTACAGCCGTAGTAAACTTAGGCTTAACAGCAAACTCTGAAAGAAGCTATCTAGCTCTACCTAGATGAAAAAAAAAAAAAGAAAAAAAAAAAAAGAAAGAAAAAAAGCTTATAAATACATTGGTGATGAAGATAATGATTACAATTTTTATTACTCT
>JANIJG010009108.1:65059-97867 GCA_024611175.1 Megaceryle torquata | reverse complement strand
ATCAGTTATGAATTGAATTTGAGTACCAATACCATAAATTGGAAGAACAAAAAATCAGCTCAAATACACCCCCCAAAACAGGTTCAGTCAGGATGCAGCAAAACAGAGGCATGAAGAGCAGATATTTGTAATTCAGACATGTAATTTCTATGATGTTTGAGTATCAGCCCATCTCTCAGCACAATATAGTAATGTTGTGTCACCAAAATACAGCCTCAGACTTTTCCAGAAGTATTGGAGAAGCACAGTCCCAGCATGGTCACTTCTTCTACTTTGTCATTGTTAGGAAAGACCAAGGGTCTTCTTTTGATCCCACCTCTACTGTCTAGTTTTAAATCCCTACAAAATTGGTTGGAGTCTCTTGATCAGCTTTAATGGAGTCTCATAAAGATGCTTATGATAAATTGCTGTCCCTGTCCTGTCTAGATTCTGCTTATAAATGAGACTGCATATAGTGTTAAATTTCATCAGAACTTACAAATGGCTCAAACATCTGTAAATGAACAACTGAAGGAAGTGTCATTTGTTGATTGCAAAAAAGTAGTAACCCATCTCATAAGCAGGTACTTACACATACAGACCCTGTAACCTGCTGGCCCAGCAATCTCTTCCTATTTGTCAATTTCTAATGGCACTGGTAAAAAGGAGTATTTTATATACACATATATTTAAAAACAAACTTTCAAACTCCTTGCATGATCTAAAATAACAGGTTTTCTTTCTGTTCCCAAAAGAATGCTTATTTTTGACCCATGCAATTTGTCAGTGCTCCCTGCTTCTTTTGACATGTTCTAGATCTAGCACTGAGACACCGATGGTAATTATCATGTTTCTGGTGATAAAAAATGATGATAGGAGCATAGATATTGCCACACTGAAGCACATAGTAGCTCAGTTATGTTATTCATCTCTGACACAGGTCGGCATCAAATTTAAGGAGGTACTTGAAAACCAACAATGTACAAATCTAAAAGTAATTTTCTGACTGTTGCCATCTGATATTTTATGTATGCCTGAAAACAGGCAGATAAATATTTCTTACATGTGTAGCTTATCTATATGATTTGGCAGTATCTTTCTACTCATATGGACTTTTCAACATTTTCTAAATCCTAATTATGTTCTTGGCCTCAGGGATGCTGGGTAGCAGTTCTTCCGAGGAGCAATGTCCAAATAATTGCTATACAATCATGTACAACCAATAGTAGGTAATTGATACTATTGTATGGCAGATGTTTAATATACAGAGCATGGAAGTAAACATGATTGCTTTTTATTTCATTTCTGTTCATCTTAGGCTCTGAAATTTCCATGCAGGAAACTATGTAAGAAGGTTGACAGCACTGCTGATTATATTACTTTTATTTATGTGGAAGATTCTTTTGTCAGCCAGTTAGTACTGTCATTATTCTTGACTAGGACTTAATCATTCAAGATATAACAGTGACTTGTCATTTTTCCAGTCACTGTGTACTATTTGAGTCAAAGTGAGTGAGTCCAATTCAAAGTAGCTGGCATAAAGATGATTTATCAAGAGAGTCAGGAGCTAATAACCTTCTAAATACAAAGATATCCCTGGGTCAGCACATGTAGAAATATTTCAGTAGCTGTCAATGCCTTGCACTGTGTTCATTTGTCAGTGGAGCTTTGCCCTTAGTGAAGTAGCCTGAATATTCAAATGCTGTAAAACATCACAATGCACACACAAATGTAGGCTGAATTTTTTACAGCACCGAGACCCTAAAGTAGCAGGAACACTATTGTAATAGTTGTGTTTTGATTAAAATTTGTTATGTGAATGCTGGTCTGGTCATATATATTAATTGGACTCTGGTGTGTGTACAGACAGTTACACAAACAATGCACACACAACACATATAGTGTATGTGAATGATTATTATAAGCCTTGTTTATGCATAAAGTTTGTGTTTGTGTATAAATTGCAGATTTAAATTGATTGCCACCTCTGCAATTTATCTCCTCTTATTCCTGATAATATAAAAATTCTATGTGCAGGCTGAAAAGAACTGAAACTCCTGAAAAACTTTGTATGATTTCCAGAATTTCTTATTATATGAAAGCACAAACCCAAAACATTTCATGGTGTTTTACTTAAAAAAGGCAAACAAGGAAATGGAATCTCTTAACCAGAGATTTTGTTCTTGAGCTGAGATCTCTTTCCCAATTTTTTTCACTGGAATAGATACATTTCTACTACAAAGGTTTGATTCTAATAGATTTTTATCAAAACCCCATCATTTCCAAGGAGAAAGATTTTTTTCTGAGTATGTTGACACTTTCAACCTACTGAAAAAAAAAAAGAAAGAAAAGGCATTTAGCAGGGAGTTTTGACTAAGTAGTGAAGGATTTGTCCCTAACAGCGTTTGGTTTAAGAACAATTTGCATTTTCAGGTGCTAATTTTCTGTATCATCTCACTCTTCATTTCTGCATATTCTAGTCATACACAGATAATTATAAATACACACTTGGAAAGGAATCTGTTAAAATCATGGTGATAATGCGGGAAAATGTATTAAACCCTTTACTGCTGTCCACTTAACACAAGATGAAAAGAAATTGTCCTTAAATTTTCCAGGAACAGAGTTGTCTAAAAACTTGTCCAAGTTCTTCAAAAGACCACTTTGTTTCTGTTGACTCTGTTACAATTTCTTCCATGTTTGTTCATCCAGTGTCTTTTAACTTTTGTGAAATACTTATGTCTCAACATTTTTTAGGATTTATCTTGGTAATAAATTAGCTTAGTTTGCTTTGCTATCATAATTGAAATTCCACAGATTAGGAGGATGTCTCACAACAAATCATCTTTATTTTATAATTTCCTTTTAAACTAAACAGCTGGGCCATCCCCTACTTCCTAAGGACAAGTTTGTGGTTGCATTTTGCCACTCCTGTATTTGTTACCCTTTCTGCTCTTGGTGTTACTCTGCCAGGGACTCATCAACATCTATATATGCCTTTCAGTATATAGACTTTTTCCCTTTTTGTGAACCATATAGCTACCTTCCACATCCATGGCACTAACATTTCCAAGTAAAGAATTGAAGTAGAGAAGGGAAAAATGGCTCCAAAAGTCTTCCTTCATACAGACTAGGAGAGAAGTTTTTCAAGGAAGAGACTAAAATGGGAACAAAATCAGGCCCAGACAATTGTGTGCAATCTTTTATGTTTAAAGATTTTTGAAATTAATGTCACATCCTAAAATTTTGAACTAAATCAAACCTGTCACATTTTTCTCTTGCTTCAGGAAAGCATGCACTGAAATGGAGTAACATAAGAGAAGGTTTACCAATGATGCTTCATCCCAAATAAAGTGAAGAAGCACTGAAAATTGAAAAGAACAATTGTTGTTTATGAGACTAATTGTAAAAATCCAGCGTTTTCTATACTTTGAGCTCTGCAGAAGCATCTGAGCTTCTGAGAGCTGAAAAGAACAAGAAGTGATCTCTGAACCTGCAGGTGAGCCTTATAAGATTCAGCTCTCATTAATAATCTCTTTCAGTATCATCTAATGTGTTTTGGGGTTTTGTTTGTTTGTTTGTTTGGGGTTTTGTTTTTCTTTTTTCTTTGTTACATCTGTGAATTGTCCAGAAGTTATTGTATTTCAACACAAAATCCTCCTTTTGCTGTTACCTCTAAGTTGTGACTTGCCGTCTGCAAATTCTAATGAAAGTTTTCAGTACAAAGATGTGGGATTTAGATTCCCATTAAACTTTGACAGCACTTCCATAGTTAAATTCCACCATAAAGATGAACATTTACATCTGAGTTACCAGACCTGTTGTTAACAACAATAACTTGAAATCCTATTGAATTGCTATTAAATGGTTCCAAATGTTTGTTGGAAAAACTGGAGCTGTAAACAAAATGTGCTCCTCTCTGGTCACCAGCTCCAGCTTGTAAAGCAGCAGCACCATGAATCTTCCTCTACATAAATTAAGAGCAGCAAAGGACAGATGTCTGGAGTTTGAAGTGCCTTTAAACCTGCTCCATCTGTCATTGAATTTCTCTGACTCACTGCTAGCAGCAATTTTAACCATAGCAGAATGCAGAGGCCATTTTATCACAAGAGTTAAGAATTAATGAATACAAGAATATTTTCTAAGTCTGAAAAATTAGTGTAGACATCTCTCAGCAGCACACAGAATGGCTCAGCATACCAGCTGCAGCATGTAAGGAAGGGAGGAGAGAACACAGATCGCTCCTCAAGCTACATTTTGAGAATGGATTACAGATTCTGTATAAGCAATGTGGAAGATGGTGAGATTTAGGTAAAATATAACTTTATGAATCAAAGACAAATAAGACCTTTACAAAGGAAGTCCAAACTTTGTCATATTTCTCTTTATGAAGGCTCATCATAATATCATCTCTCCTTAAGTCTATCAAAGATCATTCAAGACCCGCTGATGTCAATAGACATTTTGTCATGGACTTTGTTAGTCCTTGGATATGCTCATTTGCTGTATGCTGTTTCATTAACGACCTTCTGCTAACATTCCTTGAACTCTTAGAAGAGGAAAGGACTCTAGGGAGGTCAGTCACTCATTCACTCATTCACTCACTCAAGTCATCAGACAAGGGTAGCCTAAAAAATCATCTGTTGCCTTTAGCTACAACAAAATGACCATTCCATACATGGATATTGAAAAATGAGCTTACATTTGCTAGTGACTTCAGTTTGTACCAATATTTGTTTTGCACTCATGTTTTCTGAAAATGGAATAATTTGGCCTTAAAAGGCCCCAGATACACACTACAGGGGTATTCTGTTGTCCTCAGGTAATGAAATATTCCTTGTCACCCTGAGGCACTTGTATTTATGGCAGATCACAAGGTATCAATGATGAAAGTGGCATAAAAGAATGAGCAGATAGCAATACTCCTTTAAAATAAACTGTGAAGTTATTATATACTAAGCAAAGGGTTTTTTTTCTAAGAGAAATAGCTATGTGCTTTAATCTCCTTTAATATTCAGGGGACTGCAAAACTCCAGTCAGGAAGTTAATACCTCCAATTTCTTTCGCACTGCATTTTTTTTCTTACAGTGAACTTTTTTAGTATTCATGGACAGTTCTTCACCTTGTGTCTTGTTCTTTCTTTTCCTGCTGGGGACCTTTTGCAATGAAATTTCAAATACACATATCATGTATAGAAGAGCATAATTTCTTTTCCTTGCTTAGGCCTTCCAAAACAGGATGGAGGTACATTTGTCCATGTGTTATAAATCAAACGTTTCTCATAGTTAACTTATCATAGTCGAGACTGAGACTCTCTTTTGTTCAAACCTATATTTTGAAAGCAGCCACATATTTTAATATTGTAGAGAAGTAGAGAAGGCAATAATGCTTATTTTGAATTCAGATGAAATCCTGGGAAATAACTTCATTCTTTAAACAATAAAGGGAACTAACGGTGCTACTTCATTAAAAGAAGATGTCATTTGCAAAGGAGGTTAGGTTATTCCAGGAATGTAACTCCTTCCTGGCTATTAGTTGTTCACAGGCATTAAAGATTTTCTTGAATCTCCAGTCATCAAGGCTGTCTTATTAAGAACTGCAAGAAGAAAGTATGTTGATTTTTATTCTGAATACAGAATTCTGACAGGCATGAAAAGACCCACTCCCAAAATGACTTTTCAACCAAAAGGAACAGTTTTCAAAGGTAAAACCTGTGTGACAACCAGAAGCTGTTCTGTTTTTAGGAAGACAAAAACTTTTTTATTCTCATCTTATTAATTTAATGCCTCTGGTCCTACCAAACTTTTATTAAATTAAGGAAAACAAATCAGATCCATCAGAAGTTTCCCCTATGATGTTAAGAGGGGTTCTTCCAGCTGGGTGGGACTTAGTATTACAAGTAATGTGGTGGGAAGTTGTCAGTTTATCTTCAGTCTACAGTGTCTTCTATTTTCACACTTTTCCTTTTTGATGCATTAGAAATAGTAATTGCAGCTTTACATTTTATGCTAGGGTGAATGCATTGGTCTAAAAATCAGGGAATGTCTTTAGTAATTTCTGAGCAGATTGTTGTGAAACAAGTTATGAAACTCAGATCCTAGCTTACTGGAACACAGGGGATTTTACTGTTGGAAGATTTCATTTAGCAATGTTTATTTTGTTCTTCAGAGATACATGTTCTTTTGTCTTAGATGAAATAAGTGATATGTCCACTAAGCTTGAGAAAAGGAATTTTTTTTATTTTGTAGCTTTGAAAGAATAATGTTTCCCATAACATATTGTAATGCTTATTTGTTTTCTACTGTCTGAAAAGTGCTTCTACTGAAGCAGTGTCATGCAGGTATAAGCAGCTGCAGTTCTAAATAGTTACAGATATAAAGTTGTGACATACTTTTACAAATTTGTGACTTGAATCAGTTTTCTCTTGACCTCCAGCATTTCTCTGTTTTGTTTTTGGTGCATGTTTTTTGATGTTTTTTTGGGTTTTGTTCTGATTATAGATTGTTTAAAACATTCTTTGTTTTATCCAGGTTTTGATTTTCTTTCTTTTTCTCGACATAAACTGGAATATTAAGCTAAAACAAATATCACTTAATAAATCATTTACTGAAAATAAATAAAGGAAAGAAAAAAATCAGGAAAAATACTACAACTAAATTTTTAATTTGCACGTTAGGAGAAATGTTCTAGAGGTGTTTTATAGGTATCCAGATTATATTCATTCTACCATCTTACCTGAAAAAGGTATCATATTAGGAGGAAAACCACATGGAAAGAGATATCAGTCACCCCAGATTCATGATTCTTCAGGTGTTAGCTAGTTTTCTACAGCTATGGAGTTTGTAGAGAGGTAGATGCCAGTTTCTTCTCACAAATAACAAGTGATAGGACAAGAGGAAATGGCCTTAAATTGTGCCAGGTGACATCTGGGTTGGATATTAGAAAAAATTTCTTCACTGAAAGGGTTAGAACACTTCACTGAAAAGCTTCACTGAAAGCACTGGAACTGGCTTCCCAGGGAAGTGGTTGAATCATGTGGACATGTTCTAAAGTCAGGTGGGGGACATGGGACATGGATTAGCAGTGGACTTCATATAGTTTGGTTAATGGTTGGATTTGATGATCTTAATCATCTTTTCCAACTGAAATGATTCTGTGATTGATTCTATGATTCTAACTGCCAGCTCACAACTGAAAAGCTCAAGCTTGAAATTTTCTGTGAAGAGATGTGTGCTCACAGATCCAAAACAATCACGGTGATTTTTTCTTATAAAAGACTGGGATAATCGTGATATCTGCCTTGGGTCTCAGCAGGAACTCTGGTTCTCTGTAAGCCACAGAGGTGATTGACAGGGTCCCAGGAAGAGAAGCCGATAGAAACACCACCATCATCTGAATTTGTTTGAAATTAATTGATCTGCATTAAACATATGAGCTTGGGTAAATGAAATGTAATAATACTTTTTTTTAGAATTCTTTTTCTTTCAAACCAGCTGTAATAAAGAACTTCTCTAAATACCAGGACACAATCTAAAATGCAGAAAGAATGAAATAAATTTGGAAGAGAAAAAAGGAGTCTGTGACAGAGGAGGGTAATTCATATCTTCAGTTGATATGAACATGGATTGTGATGGTATTTTCCCTTTGCACCGGTGTGTATATATATATATATACATACTCATTTATACTTGTTTGAGACTATGCATACACTTAATGTGCATATATGTATATGCAAGCATGTAACTTTTAAGCTCCAGCACTCCTCTTCCATCCACCCTTCCATCCAATCTTTACATGTATTTCAAAAATTCAAATGGTCTAAAGAATTAGATGTTTCTGCAAAGAAAGCTTGGGCAAAACTCTATATAGTCACCAAATGAAGGTTTATGATGACTGGAGCCCCTCTACTATGAGAACAGGCTGAGGAGGTTGGGTCTGTTCAGCTTGGAGAAGAGAATGCTTCAGGGAGACCTTATAGTGGCCTTCCAGGACCTGAAGAGAGCCTACATGAAAGATGGAGAGGGACTTTTTATGAGGGCATGTGGTGATAGGATGAGGGGTAATTTAAGCTAAATCAGGGTAGATTTTAATTAGATATTTGGAAGAAATTCTTTACTATGAAGGTGGTGAGACACTGGAATGGGTTGCCCAGAGAAGCTG
This sequence comes from Megaceryle torquata, assembly GCA_024611175.1. NCBI lineage: Eukaryota > Metazoa > Chordata > Aves > Coraciiformes > Cerylidae > Megaceryle > Megaceryle torquata. The sequence continues at coordinate 89,728 of JANIJG010009108.1, read as the reverse complement.
TGGGCATCTCATCCCTGGAAGTGTTTAAGACCAAGCTGAATGAGGGTTTGTGCGACCTGGTCTGGTGGGTGGTACCCCTGCCCATGGCAGGGGGGTTGGAACTAGATGATCTTTAAAGTCCCTTCCAACCCAAGCTGTTCTATGATGTGTGTTGCATTGTTCAGGCTATGCAGGCAGAGTGGTCCTTTCCAGCCTGGAAAACTATCAAAATCGTCTGTCTAGCAACTCCCAGGCTAATTTGTTAGAGATTGGATATCTATCATATTTTTTTAATTAATTGTGGCTTTGAAATTAAAAACAGTTCACAGAATATTTCCTGCAGTCATACAACTAATGCTAGTAGACTCTTGATCCTCATTACAGAGCTGAAACCACTCTAAGGAATTTCTGTTGTCTAGTCACTTTTAGATAATTGAGAAGATGTGTATAGGTCGGTTACAACATGAAACTGAGGAAGAATAGAGGATGCTTTTAGAACATTGCTGAACAATGTATATTCTGTATTTAGAATTACACTACTTATAGAAATACTTTTCCCTGAAGAATAACAAAGTATATATTTCAGATATCATTCATGACCTCTGATGAACTTCCCACACCTAACTATACTAGATTGTTGAAATCTGTGCTTAGAAAAATAATGACTTGGTATAAGCAAGTTGATATTCTTCGTTTGTTTTTTGGTGGTTTGTTTGTTTCTGTGCACATAAATGTTCTATAAAAAAGCCATTCTAAACAAAATTAACTCAAAATAATCTGTAGAAAGGCCATTATTTCCCAAGACATGCAACAGTTATCTTTAGATAATTCTTCCATTATGAAATGGAAATTTTTTTTTTAAATTAATTTCCCTTTCCATCAATTTCTGTTTGGACATAAATATATGCCTAGGAAAAGCATAATGGTAACATTTGTGGAATTTGGGTTCTGTTCCAACAGAACATGTTTACTTGGTTATTTTCTCTTTATTAGGCAGAGAGGAGAACCACTGCAAGATTCACCAGCCTGCCCTACCTGTTCTCTTAAAAACTGAACTGGAGCAATCAGCTTGAAGAGCAGAAAAGCTCTGGAGGCTGAGTTTTAATGTCTGCTTAAGTGTCAATTGAAAGACTATTGAAGGTAGTTGAAGGACTCTTGGCAATTTCATATAGGCTTTGCAACAGTCACCTTTATTTTCCCTGCATGAAGGAGAGTATTTGGACAGGGTTTTTTTCATGATAAGAAGTCAATACTGGAACTAGACTGGAACCACAACCAAAGTTACAGTCATCACAGTATTTTGGATACTATTCAAATCAACAGTGAGTTGTATTGTATTTGTATTGTATTGTTCTTCCTATTGAATTACTGCACCTTCTAAGGCAGCGTCACCTGCCTTTAGTGGTCACACATTTGGGATTTAGTGGAGGAAAAATTTCTTTTGCATAACAGGGTGTGTTGTAATTCCTCTTTTTTTCCCTGTTCTTGCTAATAAAATTCTGAGATCTGGGCACTGGATTAATGGAAAAAAATCACTGATGAAACTGCCCCAGGTCATGTCTTTGGTTGTCTTCTTTCAAATCTTTACAGATGTTTCCACATCAGTTTTTCTGGGATTTCTTCATATCCAATAGCTAAAGTAATAACAAACACAATAATTAACTCTTCATGTCAAAGTAATTTTACCAGTATCTCCTAAACTCTAGAAAACAAGATTTCAGGACAGCTTCAGTTTGTGACTTTGAAGCAGCCACTCTCCATCCTTAACAGGCAAAACAGCTCCTGCATTGGGAATTTGGCCTAACTCTCACAGCTCCAGCTTGATGGAATCACTGATTCGTGCTGAGAAAGACTGACAAGGTGCTTGGAAAATACATCAGAGCTCTTGCCTTCCTTCTAATTTCTGAGATTTTGCTGCTATGAATTCTTAATCTGGCCATTCAAAGCCAAGCCAATCCTGCTGTTCTTTTTACCACAGAACAATTGTAATAATAACAATTGATGTCATATTGTCATAATAATAGATGTCACATTGTCTCTAAAACCCACAGGATTCAGAAGGTACCAATTACAGTATCTCTGGAGAGATTTTGCTGGTATTTTTAAGCAGCAGAAATATGGTTAAGGAAGCAAAAGTTCTAACAGCTGAATAAGGATTATTTAAATTTGAGATGTCTCAGATCTGAGTGTTTCTGATTTGTTCATGCTTATGAATTTCCTTTCATGCATGTGTGCATCCCCTCCTGAGATTTAAAGAAGCTGCACATGAATATGGAGTGGAAAGAGAAGCCTCTGTTTGTCCCACAAGGAAAGAAAAACACAAGTGTACCTTGAAAAACAATACTGACTCTATTATACTTTAATATATATTCTAAATTAATTACACAAAAGCCAAAACAAAGATTCAGACAGAAGGAGAAGAAATGAAGTGGTGCCTCCACTTGATTATTAAATGGAAATAACTGTGAGGCATTTCCATTTAAAAAATAATATCACTCCAGGAGATACCTTCTTGAGCTAGTCACCTCAGCATGTCTCCAGCACCCTTGCATAGGAAAGATTTATGACAGCTGTTCAGCTTTGGCTTCATTTAATTGACAGCACTTTGTTGCCAGCACTGAAAAATAATGCTGGGTGCTTTAGGATATAGAAATTGTGACTGATACACATGAACCCTGCCCCAGTTTACTTGCAAACTGCTCAAACAAAACCCCTCACAGATGGCACCTGGTATTTCTTGCTCTGAATCAGGCTATATCAAGGGATCTTTAATTTTGTAAAACAAGCTGCTTTTGTAAGAGTGCTTTGCAATTTCCAGTTACCTTTTCCTGAAATTCCAGCCTCATTGCTGTTTGCAGCTTTGCTAATGAGAAAGCCTTCCTTAGCTCCTAATGTCCTACAGACCATGAGAACTGAGCTCATGAAAAAAAAAACCAAAAAAAACCCAAAGAACCCTAAAAATCAGCGTATAACTCCATACCTGAAGGAGATCTCAGGATTTCAAACATGCCAGTGACACTACATAGCTCAGTGATTTTACTGGGAGCAGTACAGCTGGGAAATCAATCCACTCAGTCCGATACCTGCAAAAAAATTAGGAATAGAGTTGGAAATAAGTAATTCTGTCTCATGAGGAATTCTAACATTTCACTGATCCATGGCTGAGGGGAAACTTGGGTGAAAATGCAAGAATATTTAGAGAGAAAAAGCTCTGAAAATCTGAACTGTAGCCTGGGAAATACCAAAAACATTGAACTTGACACTAATCTATGCCTTCACAAGCAGCTGCCTCAGGACAGAAAAGAATCAAAAAGAAAAAAGAAAAGGATTTTGTTGTACTATGAACATGTCCTTATTTATTTTATAAACATGAATTTATTCAAAAGGACTTAAGTATTAAATCAGATTCCAAATGAGCTGTGTTTTTTGTAACAAAATAGATTAGTGGTAAAACATCATGTTTCCAGAAAGGATACTGCTCAGTTCTACAAAATCTTAATTACTAGGTGCTATGATGGGCATCAATACTGATTACCTTTGTGAGTTTGAATTTGGGAATGACTTTGTAACAAACAACCCTGTGGAAAAGTTCTATCATATGTGATACTTTTTTTTTTTTTGTTATCAGATATAGATCCCTGTTATGTTTCGTATCTTTTCTCTATGAGTATTCTTTGCGATGAGTAGCATGATTTGTAGTTCCCCTTACAGGCGGCTTTAGTCAGAAGGCTGATGTTGCTTTGCTCTGGAAGCAATAAAAGTCATAGTTGTCAAACTTGTTCTTGATCCTCATGAATTCGATCACCCAAATCCTAATATTCTGAAATACTTTTAAATCAAAATAACACATTTAAAAATAAAAATGAAAATAAAAATGTATGACTTGATCAAAAATTACAATTGATTGTTCAGTATAAATATGTTTATATGTTTGAGGTAATTTATAATTACTTAAACTAGATTTTTTGACTCACTTTTAGATTTGCAACTGGACTCCAGGATCTAATATTAAAATAAATAAATAAATAAATAAATAAGGTTGAAAGAAGATAATTGCCTAATATTATTTCATGACAAGTGAATGTATTGTGCTGTTTGGTAACAAACATCTGTGAAAAACAGTATAATCTCTGAGTCTCAGTAGGTATTTTTATATACTACATTTATGACAATTCCTATCAGCAAAACAGAATCTAAATCCAGGTTTTTAACTCACAGGGCCTAAAGTAATCTGGATAGAGCCATGGTAGATGTCAGATGAAGAGTTATCAGGACTTTCTTCTCATGATGATATTTTCAAAATGCTTTTCAGTGGGTCCTGTTTGTGTTCCACAAAAATGTCTTCCCTTACTGAAATTTAAGAAATTGACTCCCTGTCCTTGTAGTATTTGTATCAGTCCTTGTACTACTTCTCATTATACTGCTGTGACTGCCTTATAGTCTTGACTTGATCCACACCTTACTGTTTGACTCTGCTCAACAGCTCTCTATGATTTTTTTGGTGTGGTTACAGTCACCTCTGTCTTAATTTTTATCACATCAGTTAAATTACTATTTTCCAGTCTAAATACACTTATAGTCAAAGTACTGGAAATTAGCAATTTTTATCTTTCTTTGAGATGAAAAAGGACATACGGGTTTTCTACAATCAGTTATGTCTTCAAATAGAAAATATTGCTGATGTTCAACTCGTCTTAAAACAACAACTGGAATGAAAAGTTGAAAACTTAATAAAAAACTTTTTAACTAGAGAGGGCTAAAAATGATGTATTTATATATATATATATATATAGATAGATACACAGATTGTAAAGTAGCACTTGCAATAGTAAAAATGAAGTTTTTCCAGCCTTCTGGAAAATGCTTGCAGTTCACTAAACCTGGAACCAGAGATGCTTGAGAGCTTCTTGTTGTCCAAAGACTGGCTGTTTCACATACATATGTTTTACTCCATGGAAGACTAAGGAAATTCTTGCTCTAATATTTTAATTCTTTGCACAGTGAGTTAGTTGGCAAGCTGAAGCACCAGCATGCAAAGAATAAAACACTATTGGAAATGTTTGTGGAATTCTTTATGCATTTTTTAAAATGTGAATTATTGCCAAAAAACTGAGTAACAGGTTCACTCCTAGTTAGCAAAATCTGTTGATAGATAAGACCCAGTGCTATGGTATGAAGTAATTGACTTAAATCCTGAATTTTAAAAGGCAGTGTAATATTTCAAGTTAAATCAAAGCTGGGTGTAGGAATCAAGAGGGCAGGCTGTGGTATGAGGTACCAGATGGAGGTACCTCACCAAACCCACTTTCCAAGAGCTGAAGGCTAATAAGGTGTACCACTTGCACAACCTTCTTGAGGGATCAGCATTAGTCATGCAATGAATTTTGGTGTTCCTTCAACAGTTCATAGATACTCCCTGATGTTCCTCTTATTTTTTGATTCAGGCACAGAAACCCCCCCCACAAACTTCCAGATTCTTTGCTCTCCCACATACCATGGAAACATGGTATTATTGGGTTTTGGGAGCTATGTACGAGTACAAAACTTGCTTTGGATTTTCTGAGGGGTTACTGAAGCTCGTGATACACTGTACAAGAGCTTACATTTATCTTTTGCAAGATTACATTTTTAAAAAGTAGATATTGCCAATTGTATCTGACTGTGTTAGCAAGGTGACTATATTTTTTTTATCCCATACCATCTGTTAGATGGAAGTAACCAAAATATTAACCCTGTCTAAACTGTATTTTGAGATAACTAATTTATAACATTCAAGCTTTTCAATGCACAATTTAATTTCACTTGTAGTTTTCCATTGTTGCAGTTCTTCTCAGATCTATATGATTGATCACTCTATTTTACCCTCACTTCAATAAGCACTTGCCTGATACACACCATATGTTGTTTAACCTAGATGTAGTACTGTTTTGTTTAAAATCCCTTCTTGCTGCTTGTCTCATCTTTTCGTTCAGCGATTTGGATTTAAATGGGTCATGGTGTTATCTCCTTTTCAGAGTAGCTTTTAACCATATCATACCTTCTTCATCTCTATACATCATTTCTTTATTTGTTACCACTCTGACATTCTCTATCCTGAGTTTCATGATTACATTTTTGTATTTCTCTACAAAAGATATCAGTGAGTACTCATAACACTCTTTACTTTCTTCCTGTAAATAGCATATTAACTGACTGATTTTTTTGGCATTTATTTAATATCCTTCACAATTTCTTTCCTCTTCAAGATTTTGGAAGGGGAGGGATGATTGTACTGTAATTCATTTTGCCATGTAAAAATGTTTCTTTTTCCCACTCCTTAATTCTATTTTCACCTGCAAGTTTCCTTCATTTTTCTTTAATGGATTGTGTCTTCACAACTCTACAGATAATTTCATCTGTGGACATCTGTGAGAGAAGGACTTGGGGCTGCTAGCTGATGAAGTACTTAACATGAGCCAGCAATGCACACTGGAAGCCCAAAAAGCCAACCGCATCCTGGGCTGCATCAAAAGATGTGTGACCAGCAGGTCAAGGGAGGTGATTCTGACTCTCTACTTTGTTTTTGTGACTCTGGAGCCCTCAGCAAAAGAAGGACATGGATTTGTTGGAAAGGGTCCAGAGGAGGGCCACAAAGATGATCAGAGGGCTGCAGCACCTCTCCTATGAGGACAGGCTCAGCCTAGAAAAGAGAAGGGTCCAGGGAGAACTTATAGTGGCCTTCCAGTACCTGAAGGGGACTGTTGCATTAAGAGGTAAAGTAATTTGGCAGAAAATAATCCCCCTTGCATTCCAGAATGTCCTCAGATACCAGAGGAGTTGGGGGCAGCTCGTCTTAGATTCTGAGTGATGTCCAGTTTGGCACTATAAGTCTGATAACACAGATACACTCAATAGTGCACTGCACCTTCTGTCTGGCCATGCTCGCAGACAGCTACGTGAAGGGTGCAGTTTATTTAGGGCTGTAAGTGTGGTAACGCGATGCACTCGATAGCGCAGCACCTGCCTTCCAGTCACACTCACACACGCAGAGTCCAGTGAGAGACGTTTGAAACCAGCTATGTGAACAGAGCAGTTTATTGAAGCAACAGGATTACAGGCTCTTATGGATTGCCAGTGATAAATATACTGTCTACAAAAGCACGTGCAAGAACGAACATTGTAAGTAATATAGCTTGGTTACAAAACTCGTTAAGTTAAAAAGTATCTCTATAGAGATTTCTAAGTTTTCCAAGAAAGCACTTGGGAAAGTCCTGATCTTACTCAAAGGCATCCCTGTGGGGAGGGAAGAGAGGCTCAGCCTGTTGACTGATCCCAGAAGTCAGAGGTAATTTGTGATGCCATCTCTCCTGACTTATTCATGTTTGTATCTTCCCTGACTTGTTCACAACGGTGTCTTCCCTAACATTCCCCTTTCTTAAACAATTTTTATATTATTTCTTATCTTCAAGGTGAGCTTGAATGACTCTAGTCATAAATACTTTATTATGATTGGGGTAAAATTGTCTCACTTTGTTTTTAAAGTTATAGCTGAAGAAAATTCAGGGCTCAAGCTCAGTGAGGGGTGGTCACACTTTGGAGGTGGGTAGTCTTTGGGATGGAGGTGTGGTTTGATATAATAATGACATTATAATGAGCAAAGTTTGCACAAAGAACAGGACTTTGTCACAAAATGACACACTGTTGGCCCAGGGTGGCATATATGCAGCTTATCAGTTCCAAAGTAGCACAAAGTTCCCATCTCTGCAGGGATTAACAAAGACTGGCTGTGAAATCTTCATTCCACTCCACCCCCCATGCTGTTCTCAGGCAGTGTTGTCCAGGGAACCACCGTGGAATGGATTCCTTGCACACCAGTTGCACTCCACCTTGAGAGCTTCTTTGATATTTTATACCTTTCCTTAATGTGTGAACAATGCTGTACCTTTAATATTATTGTAATAACCTCATCCCTGGAAGTTTTGAAGACCAGGCTGGATGAGACATTGGCAACCTGGTCTAGTGGGAGGTGTCCCTGCCCATGGCAGGGGGGTTGGAACTAGATGATCTTTAAAGTCCCTTCCAATTCAAGCTGTTCTATGATTCTATGGTTTGTTGATTACTATGCAAACACTTTTCTAATCTTATGTAAATACTGTAATGACAGAAAACAAAATTCTGACCTACAATAATTAAAAGGCACCTTTGAATAACACATTTATTGCAAGGACCTTAAATTGCTTTACACATGAGGATGCACACCTATAAACTGCAGTGTTGTTGTGGCTTAGCTCCTGGGTGAAAACTCAGAAAGAACCACATCTGAAAGGGTTCAGAGAAAGTGTCAAAGGGACCAAAGGCCCTGGTGTGTCCCACTTCAGACCCCTGGGATTCAAGGTGCCAATAGAGTTGTGCTTATATATAAGACACACCAAAAGGATGAAACTCTTCCCAGAGTTCATCTTTTTTTTTTTTTTTTTAACATTCAGTCCCAAGAAAGGATGTTTTCTCTGAGGAGGATATCAAACTTTGTTTTCTTGCTTTGGGAAAAGTAATCTAACTGAAAGGAAGAAATCTCAAAGAATTATTTCCCTTCAGCTACAATGATCAGCTACATCCCCATCTCAAAGCAAAAATCCTGTTAGGCAATGGTCAGTATGTGTGGAAATCTGTGATGATGATAGTGCCCATATTCTGCTTCTCTTCAACACCAGTCAGCAATAAGTTCACAAAAAGAGAATTATAAATATACCAAGATCCTCATCTCAGTTGTATGATTCTCATTGCAGTTGCCTCTTGTTCAGAAAACATTCTATTTTATCCATTCATTTCTACAAAGTTTTCTTATGTCATCATGTAGCAGTTTGTGTCATTGAACTATTTTTGTTGCCTTTCTTCTGTATTCATATTTTCCTTTCTATCCTCAGATCCAAGGGCTAAGTAGCTAGAGAAGCTGACAAAATTCATAATGGTAGACTGAACATGAGACTGATATTAAAGGCAATTCCTCTTTGTGTCCAGACATAGATTTTAAAAGGTTATATGTACTTTCAGTAGAAATATCAGGAAGCAGGAAAAATATAAATATGAGAGATTCAGTTGTAGGAATGGAGAAGGAAAGAAGACAAGAAAGGAATGCAGTAAAAAAACTCAGTTAAATTCTAAAAAAAACAAAGCTTGTGTTTTCCAGTCAAAATAAAGTTGTGCTTTATTACAGCACAGTCATTATGGTGACTGATAAAGTGAGAGTTTAATGCGCAATAATTTTAAATTATCATGAGAATTGTCGACAGTATCTCTGAGCTTTGGTATCTTGACTGTCACAAACCAAAGAGAGGAATCACAGTGTTTGCTTTTTTTACACCTAATGTTGTGGAGGTTCTGCTTAACCTATCATTTACCAATGAAAATGTATCTGATTTTATTCCTAAGGCTTTGAGAAGTGAAAATTATACCCTGTGTATTAAATTTAACTGAACATAGTGTATAACAGTATAAATCAAATTTAATTGGTATACTGTTCCATAAAAGAAGTGACAAGATATTTCTTCAGCTGTGGAAAAGATAACGTATGATTGATGGCAGAAAATAGTAATTGAGGAAAGTAATTCACTGCAACAGATACAATCTACAGAGCAGTTTTCAAAACAGTTAGACAAGGCTAATAAATGGGAAAAAAATTTCCATAGCTCTTATTTGAGAAGCACAAGGTCATCAGATAAGTAAACAAACAAATAAATTAGGAGGCTCTTAAAGACAAACAGCCAAACTCCAACACCTTTTTAAGAAGTATGCCCTCTGTGCATTCAAGGGAAATTAGAGACAAGGAGTCCCTGGTGTTAGGGAGTGTGACTGACTCTGCTCCAGTACACACCAGCCACTTTGCTGTCCACTCTATCAGTGTAGCAAAGAGAGATGCAGAAGCTATTTTTGAAGTAAAAATTTGTCAACGCAAAGAATCCTGGTTTAAAGTCAGATTCCTGCCCATCTGCACCTCTTGACAAGAAATAAGTCTTTGATGTCTCCTACTTGGGTTTCATGGCAGAGTCCCGTGCCAAAGGCACATGTTAAAACACCTGATTCTGATCCTTGCTGTAATCATCCTCTCCCTATGATTTAGGAACAGTGCCATGTCCCCTTTTCCTCACCCCTGCCCAAGATCACAGTGTCATGTACTTGCACAGGTCATTGGGACCATACCAGGGAACAGAGGGAGGAGAGGAAAGGAGAAGGCTGGCACAGAGGTACTGGGTAGCCCCAGAAGTATGAGGTGTTGAAGTTTCATTCTTGTGATGCCTAAATAGAGTTTACTCATTACCAATCCCTTTTCTTTACCCTTGGCCTGATGAGCTGCAATGAAAATAGAAGGGAAAACATGTCTGTAAATGAGCTAAAAAAAGTGATTATATCCAGATACTTAGAAAGGGGTTTGTGAACCATCCTTTGGGCTGTATAAGAATATATATTTGAACTGTTTTACCCCAATGAGTCACAGAAAAACATAGCTCTGCTCTCTTTTGGTTTTCCCAGCTATGGGCAACCTTCATACCTTCTTTCCTGTGCAATCAGCTGATCAAATCAGTGTCCAAAATAACAAGTCACTAGAGAGCTGAGAAAATTATTCATTCCAGCTATCCCAAGCAGCCATACCTTTCTCCTATGCTAATGTCCCATAGGTACCATTTTACATTTAGGTGATTAATAAAACAATTCCAATTGATAATTAGAGGTGAAAAGTGTTGTCCTGGATTCAGTTTGCAGTGTGTGTTTCCAAATGTCACGACAGACAGGACATTTGTTTTATTATTTATCCATTATGCATCGGTGTCACAGCCAGGTGACTTACATTATTCCTGCAGAGCTGATCCCTTGACCTCTGCTTCCTTCACACACATGTGCCGGGGCTCCTGCTACTTTCAGCCTGATGAGCTATGATGAGCTGCTGTGATCCTGACAAGATCCAGACAGTTCTCTGGAGCTCAGCCTTCATATACGCAATACCTTTGATATTCCTTCTTTGTGTTAGTCTTCCAAGAGGAGAGGTATTACAATCTGCTGAATGAGGAGGGCAAGAGACATACCCTAAGCAAGGCCCAAATTCAGCGAAGCATCACTTTATAGGACAAGTCTGTTTGATGTTATCATTCCAGAAACTTGAAGGAACGTGCCTGCTCCAGTGACTGTAGTCCTGGCATTTTCTATCTTTCCATCAGTGTGTAGTTTATGTTCACATTGAATAAAGCCCTTTTTAAGCTAATATATTCAAGAAACCATTCATGAACAATTCATCCTTTATAAACATCATGACTGGACTGAATGGTTTCAACTGAGTGCGTATAAGTTTTGATGCACAGACACAGAAATTGGGAACTAAATATTTGTTTTGAATTCAGCATCAAGTGCACTTTTTCCCACCTAATGATCACTGTCACTCTTTAGTATGCCATCGTAAATTAGACAATATGCAATTATTAGCTGTGTTGCATTTTACTGTTGGAATAAATACCTTACTATTCTCTTGTTAGGCTTTTTATTTTAGAAAAAAAGTAATATTATTTCAGTGAGGGTGAAGTAAGCAGGTAAAGGGCTAGGACAGGGGGCACGTTGCTTCCTACACTGTATAGCGCAGAAATGCAGCTGCAGCTGCCCTGTGCCCAACTAGGAGCATGACCCTCCTCTGGACTCACTTCAACAGGTACCTGCCCTTTTTATGTTGGGGGCCCAGGGCTGGATGGTACTCCAGGTGGACTGTCAAAAGAGCAGAATAGAGAGAGGGACAGAATCACCTCCCTTTGACCTGTTGGCCACACTTTTGATGCAGCTCAGGGTATCGATGGCCTTCTGGGCTGCAAGTGCACAGTCACACTGTGCACAAGTCACACTGTGCACTGTGCACAAGTGCCAGGTCACACTGAGAATTGCATAACTGGTTCATTTGTTCTCTCCATATCAATGATTTTTTCTCCCTTGTTTCTCTCTGTCTCTTTTTTGTGGCTTATTTTTACTTTACTTTCATCTTTTTCTTTTATCTCTATAACTTTTCTATAACTAATCCCTAGCCCTCACCTGCAGAGAGACTAGCCAGAGGCATGCAGTAGCTGGATCCTTTCACAGCCTGGAAGGGGTGATGCTCTGCTCCCAACAATTGAAACTCCATGTGTAAGCACAGTGCCCTTACCTTCAGACAGGTGCGGAGGGATGGTTTCCTCACCATCCCTTCCATTCTCCCCAGCTTCTTATGAGGGCTTCACACAACTGAAATATCTTGGAGCTTTTTCAGGAGTCAATAACACATGATTTCTTTTACATCCGTGTATCATTTTCTACTCACAAGAAGCAACAGTGAATCCTCTTATAATCACACACCTAACCTGAGATACTGGTGCTAATTCTCAGATACTTATCACTGCCTGCTGCTATTTGCTTTAACTCTGTGACATTTATCCACATAACTGCTGCTGCAGTACTTCAAGGGGTGATCTTGATTGTCTCTCACCTATTTAAATTATCTCTGTGTCCTGTAAGCACAATTTTTTCCTTATCAGTTGGAACAGTTCCCCAGTTTCTCTTGGAAAGGGCCAGACTCTGATACTTTTATAGTGGGCACTCCAGGAGCCATCCCAGTGACACCAAAGACCACTCAGGAAGTAAAAGATTACCCAGTTTCAGAAAGGTCATTTTACCAAGGCAACTTTATCTGTTCTTGAAACTTCCTGAAACACCAACAACCTGAAAGTTGATTTGGCTGTCACATGCTGGCCTGTTTAGATTTAGAAAGTTTGTGCTGGAGAGCTCATTTAATTTCCTCCATTCAAATTGTCATAAATATTTTGCAGACACCCTGTCCCTATCAGAAGTCTACACTTTATCACAACATGGACATGACTGGTTTAGTTTCCTTCAGTATAACAACTTGCTCTCCTTTTGTAAAGTATCTCCTTAAGCGGTTATCTTCCATATCTTTGAGCCTCAGGGACCAGATTCTCTTTCCAAGAGTGGAACAGGTTTCAATTGTAAAGGTTTTCTGAGGTTTCTACCCAGTTCTATGTACTTTCACTTGTAGGTACAAAGAAATCCCACAATGAAAAGCAAACCTAGATCATCACTGCATTTTCTTTATTCCACACTGGAAAGCCATAGTTTCATGGTTCTCATAGAAAAGTATAATTTGGTAGCATTCATATTATAATGACCCCCGGATTCCCAGATCCAGCATATTTGTGAGTTTATAGGCAAAGCAGGCAGAGGCAGAAACACCTTCTGAAGCAATTGTCATTGCTGGGAAATACAGACAAATATTTGCATACAGAGACACTTCTTCTGGTCACCTGCATCTGTGGCAAACCTCCACTTCTGAAGAACAGTCAGAGAGTTATAAAGACACTTGACACCTTTTATTCCAAACTGCAGCACAAAGTTAAGTGATACTCGTGTGTAGCTGGAGCAAGGACTGTTCCCATTCTCCTCAGATTAAAGAAGGGTTCTCAGTCATTCCTGCACCATTCCCTAAACAGAACATGTGCTTCAATAACAACAAATCTCCATCTATATTGAACCTGCAGTTTTCCAAGGATAGTACATAATTTTAGCTCAGGACAACAGAGTTTAAAAATTTTTATATGGATTTTCCTTTTGTTTTCAGCCTTATTTTCATTTAAGACAGTGATGTATAGCAATTGAAATACTCAGGAGAATTTAAGTCTTGATTAAGAATACTTGTAATAGGTCACAGAAAAAAAAACCCAACAGTGACTACAGTCTCTTATCAGCCAAACTATCTGTACTGTAAGTACGCCATTAGAAAGTAAAAGAATGCCCTATGTGAAGCCCTCTTTTTAATTTTTTCTCCCATCTCCTGAAAGATGATCTTTTAGGTGTGTTCAGAACACAGCTAGCACTCTGCTTCCTGTACTTTGAAATGTAAAATGATTTCTCTTCTACCTGTGGGCAAAAGCAATGTGCATGGGAGCATTACACTCAGTGCCACCATGTCTGTAGCAGCCAGATGACCCAATACCTGCAGTGAGATTAATCATTTCAGTTCAGTAATGCATTCACTCCTCCTTATTAGTGTTACTCATTTGCACAGGCCCTGCTTGTACCCATACACTGGCAATACAAAGAAAAACCCTCATCCTTGAGGAGATTAGAGACTCATCCAAGTTATGATCTCAAGGAGGTGTTGAGAGGTAGGAAGCAGTCTGAAGATTTGCAGTTAGTTCTTCAGAGATAACTAACATCAGCTAGGGTCTTGGCTGGGTTAGCAACATGATCAAATGTTAGGTACCTTAACCTCTGCAGATGTCAACTGGCTGCCACTGTCTGTCATCTGTAGAAGGTGATAGGATTATAAACAAGTTGTTGAAAAAGAACCTGGAGAACTTTCCTGGGTTCTGTTGCATGGACTGCATAGAGCCAGGCGGGAAGAAGAAAATGTCATACAGGTCTTCTAAGGGAGGTTGTTGTCCTGCCCCTGGTATGCAGGGATGTGTCAGTCAGCTTTCCCTTTGGTGGGTCATTCCACTGAACCTTGTGACAGAAAGCTAAGGAACAGGAAAGTATCTGTTGAAGCATATCAAGAATAAAATCATTGAATGTCAAAGCAGTTTAGATTGGAAAGGACCTCTATGGTTCACCCAGTACAACATACTGCACAGAGCAGAGCTCACTTCAAAATTAGGTTTGGCCACCCTAAGTATGGAAATCCTAAAGGACAGCAGTTCCACAGCCTCTCTGGGCACATATTCAAGATTTTGCCCTCATATATCCATAAAAATGTCCATGCTGCACCCTAAGGCCATCATGCACCTCTGGGAAAAACCTGTCTCCTTTTCCTTATATCCCCTCATTAGCAAGGTGCCATATTCCCCCAGTGCCCCCTCAGCTTTTCCTTCTCCAGGATGGACAATTCCAGAACTCTTTGTGTCTTCTCACACATCACGTCCCCCAGCACTCAGAGACCTTCTGCTGGACTTGCTCTGTCTTCTCATCTCTGTCCCGTGTGTGAAAACCCAAAAGTATTTCTGAAGTGGCCTCAAATCTCTGAGCAGAAGGGTCAGTCATTTCCTTTTACCTGTAGCAGAGGAGCAGTCTGAGCTGGGGAGTGAACTAGTGACTGGGATACTATAGGAAGAATAAATAGAAAGATGGAAACCTCTCTTGGTAGTAACATCTGAAAGCTGTGGTGGTTTGAATAAGATACAAATGAGACTTCACATGTTTAGGTGTTTATTCAAGCCAGCCCCCTAAAACTTGTGAAGATCTCCCATCCCTAAATAATAAGAATAGTTTCAAGATGTTTCTGTTTTCTTCCATCTGTTCTTATTTCCTTGAGAATTTGCTTTACTGAGAGAAAACAATGATCTTTTCACTTTTTATGAGCACCACAGCACCACTGACACATTGCTATGGAAACTGGAAGTTCAATATTTTAGTGTTAAAACTTCAGGCAAAATATTCAGGTACAGTCAAGACCATTCCAATTTATTTGCAAAAGTTTTTCTTGAATATTTCTATTTCTGGTTAACTGTGTTTTTCATCTGTACTAATAGTATTTTGCAGAGTTTGGCCTGTTGCCAATTCACCAAGATGAAATGTGGGTTTCCTTCAGCATCAGATTGCTTATTGCAGATGGACCCATACATGTGTGTACAGGGTTCAGACTTTCCAGTAACTGGGAGCAGGTGATTTTGACAGCCTTGTGTTTCTATTATCCCATCTGAGGAAATAATGAATTCAGTGTATTCTGAAAATCCTGTCCACCAGGAAACCTAACAACTGCTCATGACTGGTAGTTAAGGACATTCTGGATAAAGAGCCATCCTCTATCTGGACACTCATCCTACTGACCTGCACATGGAAATTATGACATGAAACAGTGTCTGTATTCACAGTAGAAACAACCTGAAGCATATTAAATGCTTTTTTTTTAACTAAAATCAAGTGAGCTTTTTAACCAAATACACTCAGTCTCTCTGGCTTGTCCAGAAGAAAACACATGACAGAGAGAAGAGATTTTATCCCATGGAAGCAGCTCCTGAAATTACACCACAAAGCATGTGGCTAGCCACATCTATCCAACATACATGTGCTTCTGTTAAGTGAAAATTGAAAATTAGATCTTTTTCAAAATATTGATTGTTAAAACTTCATTTACAGCACTCCACTGTTACAGTATCAGCTGTCATAGAATTGTCAAACATCAATTTTCCTAAGTGTTTTATAATATATAATCTGCCTTCGGGGACACTTGATGCCAAAACATCATTTATATCTGATTGGCAAACA
The DNA here is from genome assembly GCA_024611175.1 of Megaceryle torquata. Classification (NCBI taxonomy): domain Eukaryota; kingdom Metazoa; phylum Chordata; class Aves; order Coraciiformes; family Cerylidae; genus Megaceryle; species Megaceryle torquata. The sequence continues at coordinate 73,486 of JANIJG010009108.1, read as the reverse complement.
TGTCAAATTATTTATTAATGTTTTACAGGGTTAATTATGCTCATTACACCATTAGCAAATCTTTTTGCCTTCTCTTACATGTGTATTTCTGCTACACACAATGCTTGTGCTTATTACACAAACCTATTAAGCTGTTAGCAAGGCCTCGCAGCAGGACTCCTGCCTCCTTACCATCACCCCCTACTTTTTTTCAGGTGAGAGCAGCAGTTGCTTTGTGTTCCTCAGCAACATTGCAAGCTTGGCTGGTCCTATGCCAGAAGATAATAAAAAAGGAAAGGGTGGAAGATCTTCTCTCTCACAGATGCAGGTAGGGAGAAGCAGGTGCTCATCTTCTGTTGAGAAGAAGGGCAAATGTGGGAAGTCCTGTGTCTATTTAGAATGCATACATTCTCCATTTATTTATACATAATTCATACTGCTTGGATGAAGAATAATGGGAGTAACTTTCCATTATGTAAACCATTTCTCAAAAATACCATTTGCTATTTAACAAGTAAAAAAGACTGATGGCACCAACTGTGAAATATAATCTGTGTTTCAATGAATTATTTAGACTTAAAAACAAATGCTCCAGGGTGAAAGAACATGGGTTTTTTTAACTTTAAATCTCATTGTCATCGATGAGTGTAGTTTAAGTGGAGAAGTAAACTTAAGCTGAGAAGTTGTTGAACCCAAATAATTTGTTTCCTTCCTAATAAACATCATAATACAATGCAGAGAATAGCACTGATTCAACCCACCATTCAAATGAACTGGAGAAACAAAGGAACATGATGCATCAGGGCAGCATAGCGAGATTGTGCTCCCTGTAATAAGGCAGATGTTATTCAAAGAAGATATAAAACTGAGGTTGCTAATTTTCTGTGTTTCTAGATGCAACGTACTATTGATTTAGAAAGGGTCATGACGGCAGGAACCCAGCTAATGTCAGTCTTAAACACTTGCACAAGAAAAAACATATTAGAAATCTGTCTAACAAAAAGCACATGGTAATATAAAAGAAACAACAATTAATCATACAATGAAATGATTCATCTGTATCTTACAGCAAATGAAATATGAAAACTAGTCCAAGGACATTTTAAATGCTAAAAAGAAATTTGTACATTAGTATTATGGGAAAATTACAACCATGTTGTTTGTTATAGTCTATGTGCTCATGATGAGGTTACACTGACAATATAGGTAGGTTTGGGTTTCCTTTCCACTCCAGTCTATCCAAGCAATTAATATCTGTTAAGAATCACCCTTTTTAGCAAGGGGTCCCCAGAACATTGGTTTGTGCATCATAGCCAATGAAGAACATTCAAGAGCCCCCAGATACAGCTAAATGTAGTCAGTAGCAGAGGTCTGCAAGCTCCAAAGGCCAGAAGAGCTTACAGGTCTAAGAGCAGCTGGAAGGAAGGTGATTTTAATTAGAAAATTGTTCTTAGCATGCAAGTTGTTGTAAAAATTTAGACTGAGAAAAATGTGTAGTTCAGATGAATCTACATGGAGTAACCATTTAGTTGCACAGAGTTGGCATCTCTTCCCTATAATATGTGGACTGCATGAATATTTGCAGTCAGTTAATTTAAAAGACCATTTAATTCTGCAGTTCTTCCTTACTTTTTTTTTTTAATTCAAAATATGTAATTGTGTATAAAGATCGAAGCTGAAATTGTATTGCTTGCCCTCAATGTCACAGTGATACACCAGCCATATACTCCTATATTAATAAATTAGTAATCTCACAAACCTTGCCTGAAGACTAGGACCTATTAACTTTATTTGTCACATTTGTGGTCCTACTTAAAACAAAAACTGTTTCAAGAATTACTTTACCTTAGTTGATGTTCTTTACCATACCATCAAGGGGGAATGAGTGTGATGGCTTGTCAGCATAGAACAAAATGCCACCAGGATAACAGAAGGTCTGTGCTTTAATTTGGAACACTTCTTTTCAACTGAAAAAATAAAAAATCAGACAGAGATAAGCAAATTGTTGCATATCTACTGTATCTAAATTGCTAAGTATCTACTCCCACAAGCAGTCCTTATGACATAAATGTTCCTAGTGATTTCAGTGACTTTCTATTGAAGCTGAAGCTGTTACGTACTCAGAGAGCTTATGCAGAAATTTTTTCAAGTATAATTTATAAATCTAAGATCTAATCTTACTGTGTTCCATGAAGACACTTTAGACCATAAAATTACTCCATATAAAAAATAAAAACATACATCCTTGTGTCAGTTTTCTGCAGTTCACAAGAGTGTGTTTTAGCACTAGTATTAATTATATCAGGAATGACAGCAACAGCAGCATACAATACATTGGCAACCTCAGATCTTTTCGAGGTTGTCCATTTATATGTCAGAAACCAAGGAGCCACCTAACCATAAGCTGTGCTTATGTTCTCACATACTAGCTGTCATTGTTGCAACTGATGTCATTTTAGTGCAGAAAAATGATCATTGTCTACTAATGAAGCAATATGAGGTCTCAAGTTTGAGGTCTAATGATGCAATCTCCCTTGTGAAAACTGGGGACTCTGGTTGCAGGATAACATTAATAACGTGAATTTACAGCACATCCAATTTAAAATACAAGTTTTATATAAAGAAGTAATATCTTTCATTAGATAAACTATTGTAACTGGAAAAAAAATCACAGGCTTTTGAATATAAATTCTTTGTTGCATCCAAATCGGGTTGGAAAGTTCAAAGTTAAATGCAGACTGAAAACAACTGCTCTAAATTTAATTAGTGGTGTTAACCAGTGTGATCACATGAAAGAAAAGGTTACTGGTATCTACAGAGTAAAAGGAGAGGTGATAAGCTGATTTTCTCTTGAGAATAAAAGAGAGGCAGGCTATTTATTACCTGCAGAACACTTAAGAATTAGTGAGAGAGGGATAATAATGGTCCAAGAACAGTAACTCTCTGAGGTCTGTGATTTCACTACTCAGTAGAATTAGGAATTATAATTCACAGAACTGAGAATTCAAAGGAGAAAGGTCTTTATAAAGTAATACTCCCATGCTGGTAATAGATGTCTCTATCCTTTCCTTGTTGTCTGTATGTGCCCCATTTATAGTGGTGTTCAGTTACTTGAAACATGATACAGCAACAGAAATCAAAGCTGTTGGAATGCAGAAAAACTTCAGCTGTGGCATAGGTCATTATTGGCGGTTCCCTGCAAAGAATAGCCATGCTCTGGTTGTTTGAGCTGTTCTGTGTCAGCAGACTAAGTGCTGGAGGAATTCTCAACAGAACCTGGAAGAAACAGAATTAAAAATGGCTATTGGTTCTGGCTTCAAAAAGGAGTGCAGACTCCCCACAAAGGTAGGGGATGGAAGCCTGGCCAGGGATACATACTGCCACTCATGCCTATTCCCATCCCATCTTCCCCAGTATCTGTTTTGTTTAGAAATTAAAAGAACCCAAATCTTTGAAGGTGCTTAGGGTGCACATCTGATGTTGAACTTAATTCTTATCTCTGTGTTCTGAGACATCCCAGAACCAGGATGACTTGCACACAGTGCTGTCCCAACCAGCACCTGGGACAGAAACTGGGATAACCCCTGGGAAGGGCACTGAAGGGGGCCCAGTTGAGATGACTGCAGAAAGACAGATTGTTAGGAATGTTCTAGAACTCTCCTTTCCTACACTCTAGATGCAGCTGACCTAGTCTGACCCTCCATGCCTATCACTGCCATATCTGTGTGCATCCTTCTGCACAAAGGCTTCCTTGCGCCCTTTCCTGCAATGCAATTAAATAGACCCAGCAGATATTCACATTTTCATTGAAAATGTTGATATGTCTAGAGTGGTATGGGTCCTAAAGTTCCTAGATCCATGGATCCACATGGCATTTGAGAGGGTCTGTGCAGTATACATAAAACTTTAATTTGGACTTTCTTAATTGATGTTGTGAATGGACATTAAAAACATTAACAAATAAAAAGGAACCTGTTTGCAGTTCTAATCTGAGTCTCTCAATTTGGGTTTCAAAATTTTCATTGCATTTTCTTTCATAGAATCGTAGAATGTTTTAGGCAGGAAGGGACCTCTAGAGGTTGTCTGGTCCATCCTCCCTACACAAGTAGGGACGTCTCTACCTAGGGCAGGTTGCTCAGAGCCCCATCAAGCCTGACCTTGATTCATCTTTTGAATCACAAGCACTTGGAATGATCCTGTGAGTTTGCTTTTCCTCCTTCCCTCACATTCTACCACTTTATCAGTACATAACTTTTGAAAAAGAGCTGAGGATGTGAATGGAAAATATTATTCCATCTCCAATATTTCCCTGAGCTTTCTGCAATGGTAGTATATTTCTCTCTGAAGTAATTTTGCAAAATAGCTCCATGTTGCCATAGCTCCATGAAATATATAATTTTTCAATTTTATAATGCTGAAAGAAACTTTTCTGTAGAGGAGCTAATGATATTTTAGGAACAGCTGAGATCAGCACAATCATCCACTGTGATCTCCTTTGTCATGCAGGCCACAGAATCACAATCACAATCATATTTACCAAGCTCTGAAGGAGAGATATCTAGCCTTGATTAAAGACTGTGAGGGGTAGAGAATTCAATGTATACCCAGTAAATTGTTGCAGTGAGTATTCACCTTCACAGCTAAAAATGTCTGATACTTCTAGTGGCATATTACTGAATTTTCACTTAATGCAACCAGTCAATGTATCATGATAAATACTCAGAAAATGTTGCAAGTTTTCCTCACTCCTACCATATTGATGATAGTTATTTTCCTAGTTACTGTTGGATCAATTAATTACTTTCCCCGAAATTTCCTTTACTGTCTCTGCATTGACCAAAGTTATATTAAAGTACATTTAGATGAAAAAGTTAAAATCTTTTCATAGTAATGAAATTAAAGCAAACATTCTTTTACATCCATCAGATGTGAAATTTACTGCACGAAATCCATTACACACAATGGAGTCCAGCTGAAAAACTCTGGGTTTGCTGTCTCAGATAAATCCCAGGTTTATCAGCTGAGGTATCTATTTAATTTAGAATTATGTTGCAAACTTCAGGATCAAAATGTGTCAGGAATAAAGACAAATTTTCTGACCATAACCACAAGGTGGGAATAATTTCACTGAAATCAGTGACAATTGCATCAAAGAAAATTAGCTCAGGATCTTACCTAACATCTGTTTTTGACAGTTTATCGGTTATCTCCTGCCATTCTTGTTAATGTTAAATCATCCTTTTCAAAGTAAAATGCTGTAGAAAATGGCCCTTTAAAGTACACTTATTTCTGTGCTGATGATCAGAAGAGGATGAAGTACCCAAATGAAAATTTGGAAGTTACGGTAAATCTCTATTTTGTTCCACTTCGTCACAGAAAGTGCCGTGGTACTTATTTGAAGTGCTCAGATGGCAAATCAGCTTTTACCAGCCTTTCTGTTTCAGCCACTGATTACAGCTATAAGCCTTTGATAAACACCATGGAATGGGATATTATCCTCATTTGACTTTCTAATTTTATTTTTATAGGTTGCTGCTGTTTTAAAAAATAACCCTGTTGTACTTTTATTACTAGAAATAAACAGGAGCCTGTAGTTTCCTTCCCACTTCAATGGCTAGATCATAAATACCCATTTTAAATTAAAGGTAAATATAACAATAAATGTTGCTCCACATGCTAGGCAGCATGGAGTCAATACTGTTTGCAATCCCAATTGGCAGTGTGGTCCTGAGAGTACAAATTGAGCAAAGAGTAACCACAGCCCCATATTTCTTCTGCTGTTGCAGAAATGTTAGGAAATATGGTGCACATTTGCATAGAAAAATAAGCATGTTAAAAAGCATTTCTTCAATTGCAGTTGCTTCTCAGAACTGAATTCGAGTGCATGAGTAAAACATTTAGTTTGAAGTATTTTCTTTCCTGAATAGGATACCTCATTTTGAAGTGTAGAGCCTAAGTCCTAAATTGTATAATTTTTTTATTTTTTTTTCTTTTTCTTTTTTTTTTTTTCTTTTTTTTTTTTTTTGGATGGGCAGATGTAATTTAAAATTAGGGAGTACAAAGTGATCATTCAACAGACCTTCTACCTAAAACAGGTGATTGAACTCTACTGTTAATTTCTACAGGAAACACAGCTTTATAAATACCTAACATACCTAGAACATATTTTTGGATAGGAATTCAATCTTGAGCAAAACAATCAATTGATGGTGAGTTTACTACTCCTGTTAGCAAGCATTTCTTTGGTTAACTGAGCATGAAGAGAAAAATACTGCACTTTGCATTGTTGTCGCTTTAATAGTTGACTACTGGAATGAAATAGGATTTATAGGAAGGTTTCTAAATATTTCCTTTATGAACTTCAAACTTCAGTCCTTAAATGTATGATCAGAGTGCTGAATCCTGCTAGGTTAAAAGTGTGCAGCAACTCTGAGTTGAGACTGATAACTTACTTCAGCTCGTTTTTCTTTTGAAGATTCTCTTCTCAAGCAGCCTCAGAGTAGAGTATCCTCTAGACTTTGTCTTACTCTGGTAAGTAACTATCTTTCAGCAATTTAACGTTATTTTCACATCTGAGCTCAAGACATGGAAGAAAAAATGTGTAGAAATCAAGGAAAACTCATTTTCTACATTCTACTTATTTTCTCCTATCATTTTTAACTTTCATTCCCCAAAATCCAATTGAAGATCATACTGATGTTACCTACCATTAACCATCTACCATTAACCTTAAGGTCTTTTCAGAATTACTGCTTCTAGAACACAATCTTGTAGTCTGAACTTGAGCTTCTCAGTTTTGATGTTTGTGATATCTCTAAAAAGCACAATAAACAAATCTTTTGGAGCTAGATTTTTCTTTTCATTATGCATTTATACTTCACATATTAAGAGGCATAGAGACTGCTGTTTGACTTGTGATGCTTAGTGGTCCCTAACATTTCTCTCAGGTCAAGCTAAATATTTGTTTAAAATGAGTAAATTCTCATCAGGGGATCTAAACAAGACTCTAGAATGCCATAAAACAATAGTTTTTGGGAATAAAAATGTTTCCTAAAGCACCAAATTACCCTTGGAGGAGGAGGTAGGGAAAAAGTAACAGGAAGGAGTTAATATGTTTCTTGCTAAATAAGAGCTTATGTTCACTGTGAAATCAATGGAAAAAGTAGCCAGGACATCTCTGAGGACCAGGAGCAGTAGGAGTAATTTCCCTAAAACAACTATTGCTCTCCTCCACTGACTGTCCAGGGAACCAGTAGGAATTAGTAGGAAAGACAGAGAATGACAACCCAGTGTTTCCTATCCCTCTTCTGGGCAGTAATTTCCTGAAGAGCAAAGCTAGCTCTTTCTAAAAGTTGGTAGCAGCAACATCAGTTGCCCTCCAATCTCCATGGCCACACAGTTTGCATGAAGCTGAGCTTGATATTTGTTTTGTATATATTTGTATACATTTCATTTTATTATTATTATTTTCATTAAAGCTGTTTTAGTTTTCTTTTTTTCAATCTGTATGTCTCTCTTTCTCTTTCCCTTTGGGAAGGGAGAGGTGTTAGTACAGAGCATCTGTCACTAGTCTAGTAGCAGGCCCAGCTCTAAACCTTGACAGTAGGAAAAATAAATTCAGTCTGAAGTCCTATCAGTATTTTTACATTTGTTTGTAAGAAACTACATCTTTTTTTTTTTTTTTTTTTTCATATAAAAGGATCTAGCTGGTTCTACAGCTGTTTGCTCTGTTAGAAACTAAAACTATTCGGTCATATAAACATAAAAAGAAAGCCATCTACAACATTGAATCTTGTTACTTGTTCTGTGGTGAAGGCAGATGTCTCTTACCTTGGTGTACCTTTGTCAGCACATTTGGAACAGTGTTTTTTGTTTCTACCCTTAATAAGTATGCAAGCAAATGAAAAATCCATCTGGATAGAGAAACTTCATAAACTAACACATATATTTATAAGCCAGGAACAGATTTTCTCAAGCAAGAGAATTTGGAAGTTTTCACATTCTTTCCAAAAACACCACAAAGTGGTGATAATTCAGTAAGATGATGAATCAGAAGTAAGATACTGACCATACCTTGATTCTGTCAAGTGCTGATGCTACACTGACACTTCAAATTTCAGTGTTGTGAATTGTCATGTGCCCTAAATATTGGTATAGTTGTAAAGAGTCACTGAACAGATTAATACTGGGGGAAATATATATATATATATTTAATTGTACTTAAACAGGATGTATCTCAACATCTCTAAAAGCTATTGGCAGCACTGGTATCTCAACATCTCTAGAAGCCAGTGACATGGCACCTCTTTACTCTTGACCATAGAGAGCAATAGAGGCAATAGAGAGCAGCCATGCAGAAAAGGACGTGGGGGTGCTGGTAGATGAGAAGCTGGACATGAGCAGCCAGTGTGTGCTTGCAGCCCAGAAGGCAAATCACATCCTGGGCTG
>JANIJG010009108.1:0-58527 GCA_024611175.1 Megaceryle torquata | reverse complement strand
CCTTGAGCAGGGTCTCTGTTTAGTGATTTCATAACTCCAGCTGGACGTCTTTTGGCAAGGGAGAGGATTTTTATGAGTGATATAAAGAACTGGGACAGATAGCGCCAAGCAACCAGACAAAAAAAGGGAAACATTTCAAGAGAACTGAAATGAACTTCTGAACAGCTGCTCAGTGTTTTCAGAAAGATTCTATGATTGCTCAGAGTATGGAAATGAACAGGGCAGTAACAACAAGCTGCATTATCACTCAAGTGTCAAGTGAAACAGCAAAGTAAATCGTAGGTCAGAGGGTGAACTGAAACTTAGTAAAGTACAATTGAAAAAGAAAATAACACAAAAAGGCAGAAAAACTCAGGCAAAAAGACATGACAGGCAGCAGCTGTTTCTATGCAAGTTTCAGAATTTTCTATGCAAGGGCAGTACTTTCTGTAGAGTTTGCCTCATTGCCTTTTGCATTGTGAACTGAGACTGTGATGTGCTTCCAAGAGGATTTAAGTTAGAGATATTCTTATGAAACATTCATCAAAGCCTATAGGAAACAAGGAGATTGACTATGCTTCCTTAGATAAAGCGGTGAGCTTTCAGATGCAGTGAAGTAACTGGGCAAAGGTGGGAGTCGTAACATGACCAGAATTAGCAAAACCTGTCTGGTCACACATAGGGAATAGAAGAAGCAGAGAACAGGGTTTTTTTCTTCTTTATGTTAAAAAGCCACAAAACTGCCTGCATGATTGTTCAAGTGTTGCCAGTTGGTTTATGGTCATCTAGTGGATAATAAAAACAAGTCCTGAAAGGAGAGAGCATTAAAAGGATTGAAGCTTGGGGCTCTGTTTCTATTCCCTGGCAGATAAAATTGCCAACTGACAAGCAATAACCCACAACAAACAGAAAAATTTATTGAAGATACAGCTTAATAATTACAGGGGTACACTGTGCCTGTAGCTCTGGAATAGACTTATGTGCTTTCTTGCTGTGCCTTTTGAGATAGGCTATAGAAATTTACATCCTGCAGTTATGTCCAGGGCCTTATTCGACCAGACACTCAGTGAATGAAGCAGATCTATGACTCAAGATTGAGGGCTCTGGCTTGCCCTCCATGGGCATTTGATTTCTGCTGTGAAGGGATTGAATTACATTTCTCTCTTTGAAGAGTTCTGTCCCTCATATGAATATTTTTCATATGGACTTTTTCAGATGGACCACCTTATATTCATCTAAGATGTACTTTATAACTTTCTGTGCTGCTATTAGTATCATCATGTCCCTAAATCTCTTTTTGGCTTCCTAGGCACTGAAACTCCTATTTTTCACCATTTGTTTCAAAAACGAGATATTTTTCAGTCTATCACTTAGCTTGATTAACATCTCATATTTCTTTGACAGCACAATGTGTATTATCATTATGATTTTCATTTGTGATCTACTCAGGAGCTCAAAGCAGGTGCTTTGGTTTTTTTTCTCCTCACATAAGTACTCCTCTTTGCAAAAGCTCAGATTCATTAGGACTAAATTAAGAGCTTAGTCATTTTGAAAGAGTGATTCAGCCCACCTCACACCTAAACTGACCCTTCAAAGTACCTTGCTCTATGAAGGGAACCTAAAGCGATCAAGTTTATGATGTAGGTCTATCAGTTATGTGTGTAGAGCTAAGTGGGAAGGACTGTAGTCTTTTTCTTCTTGTGGCAAAATCGGGGGTTTTTTTGTTCTTGTTCATAATTACAGTTAATTTACTTTGCCTTTTTTAAAATATATCCCATTTAGCATGCTGATCAATGTACAGTTTTTGAAATCTAATATCAGCTGTTCAATCTGAAATGATAGTTTGTAATATCAGACGTTGAGACACAAAAAATTCTATGCTTAATCTCATGCATTTGCAGTAGCACAGAATTACTAAAAGGGGGAAAAAAATCTAACATATAAATATGTAGGTACAAAACACATTTGCAAATCTGGGCTATTATCCAATGGCCTCTGGCTTACATAGATAAAATGCCCAGTTTTTACTGTTTTAAAGAGTTCTTGTTTAACAGTATCTCATTGTGTTTTGACAGATAAAAAATAACTAAAAATAAGGTAACAACTTGTTTCTAGGAGCCCTGTAGTAATTATAATGAGCATACGCTTGCCCAGCGGTAAATGCTTTGACTTTGATTCTAATCCTGACCTCTCGCTAGTGCATGATAAACTCAAGTCCTAGTACTGCTCTTTCTTCCAGCTGTGCTGATCTTTGTCATTTGATGTTAAAATTTACTTGCATTGCATCTGGGTTTTCTGTGCTCTAAGGAATCAGAATGGTAGAACAGTTTATTCTGAAACCAACAGGAAGGAGAGTCAGACTCCAGTCATTTCAGAGCACAACTAGTGCTGTCTGGAGGAGAACTGAGGGAGCAGGAGAGATCAGCTTACCTATAAACAAGCACCAGAACAACTCTTTTCTAGTTGTATTGATACAGAAAATGTCTCATTTCTTTTGTTTCACCATTTCCATTGAACTATTCCAACTCACATAATTTATTTAAAATAGGGGTTTTTTGTACCCAGGAAATCCTCCTTTTTTTTCCATTCTCCTTGTCTCACACCATCAATTCTCTTTCATGCTGTCAACAAACCTGGCCCATCACTGATTCAGTGAGAAATAAATTTGCATGTTCTGTACTCAGGTTTAAAAGGAAGCAACATTTCAGAGTTTCGTGAAAGAATTAAATAAATTCAAGGGAATATAATTCCCTACTCCCTCCCAGTAAAACGTTATAGATCAGATCATGTTTCAAGGCACATTTTCCTTTCCTGATAACATATCTCTCCCCATATAGTCAGCCAACGTAACCTCCTATATTAACACAATGGGAAAAAAAGCTCTGCAGGCAGTGAATGAAGTAAAACCACACTGAAGACAATGTGCCAAAGAGCGTATGTTTTGTTCAGCTGTACACACATGATCTGACTTTTTCTATTTCTTGGAGTGAGGAAAAAAAATATGACAACAGTCCATTACTAAAACCAAAATGACCCAGGAATGGAGACACTCCTAGCTAAGGGGTTCCCAAGGTCTTGAGTGTTCCTTTGGGAACATGATCAGCTTTTTCCTGCTATTGCATAAGTAACTTCTGAATCAGGATGTTGCATGTCTGTGGCTCCACAACTCCATGTGCCAAATGCAGTTGTATCTGCTCTGTAGGCTGATGAAGGAGGAAAGCAGCCTCAGCAGTTACACACTGTACATGTCTCCTTAGATGTTGGCCTATACTAACACGTAGCTCAAAAATGGAGCTGGGAAATAAACACAATCATATGCTTTGATGTTAGCTAAAAGAAAGGATGTGTCACCACAAGCATATTCACTGCTGACTAGTAGAAAGGCATGCACAGTAAAATGTCCAAACTTGCAGGTGGTATAATGCTCTTCTGAGTAGTAAGTTTTGTGCTGATAGCGAGTAAGTCCAGAAGGACCTCACGAAAATAAGTGAGTAAAAATGTGTCAGGTGAGCTTCACTATACAATACTCTAAGGTGAATTATGTAGATATAAAATTATTCCAGCATGATGATGAGTTTTGAACTGGCAATGGCAGATTAGGAAAAATGTTAAGTGATCATCACTGGCAGCTCTCTGAAACCATGGAGTCATTGCACAGTGGTAGCCAAATGCCCAAACAAGTGTTGGGCATCACCAGGAATGGTATTAAGAACCCTTCGTGTAATGACATAATGATTATTACATTTACTTTTGGTGACATTAATACAGGCTAGGCTAGTAATGCTAGAACAGGTACATAGGATAGCAAGCAAAATGTTTAATGCAATATAGAATCTGTTGTACAAGGAACAACTAAGGTGGCTGGGATCTTCTGTTTTGGACAACAAGGCTCAAGTAGATTCTGCTGAGATTTACAAAATCATGAAAGCCATTAATAAGGTGATAGATACTATATTCTCTCATAGAGTAGAATGAGGGAACACTGATGGAAACTAGTTGGATGTTAACTTAAAACACATAAAAAATTGTTTATACAGTAGGTTGTGGACTTCTGGAGCTTGTTGCAACAGGAGGCTTGGTGGCGAATGACATCAACAGCTTCTAAAGGGATTAGACTAATTCATTCATTGTTAAATGCCTGTGAATTGTGCCAGGTAAGTGACAGAGAATGCAAAGACTATGAGGATTACCAGTTCTTTCTGTAAATTGTCCCCTCCAAAACAGAGAGTGAGACATTAGACTCCTCCTTAATTAAAAAGCTAACAGACAGTCCAGATACACTGTTTGGTACAACTAATCTAAAGGCAAAATGGATTGTTTTATCATTCTCTTGCCTTTTCTTCTTTCATGTATTTTGCATTCTGTAATTTTCCTTAGATTCTGGTGAACAAGCAAGGTGGAGAAAAATCAAACTCCCTTAAATTACATATATTTCTCTTACTTTCTATATTACTTGTTTTATTACACTTGCAAGAATGGAAAATATTTTAATAGAACACATTCCCTTGTGTAACTGTATGAATTGTCATCACAACCAAGAGACAATACAACAACGTTGGATTTATACTTGAAATACCAAGAGGAAATAAAAGCTATGTACCTATAGGAAACACTTCGTATCAGCTCTACTAAACAGACATATTTCCGTGTGAGCAGAGAGTCTTTTGGCACTGGGTTAATCAGAAAATCAAGCTTCTTAGATCATCCTGCATGGAGATAGCATAACCTTTCCTTATGGCTAATTATAACTCTATCTGCAGTCCATCTGAGGCCATCATGGATATTCACAAGGACCCTTGGAGTTCCTGCTCTTGGACTCATCATATGACATAATTTTTTTTTAATCACTTTTCCCCAACATTTTCTAGCTAATAATGGCAGTGGAGAATGTCTAAAATAACAGATTTGGAGTTTGTTGTTTTAATAATATGTAACCCTCCAACAGACAGAAGCTTTGCTGTACATAGCATGAGGTCAAACGTATTATTTGACCTGAGATAAGATTATTATATAAAAAGGGGTGCAAGCAAGGTAAAATGACAAATACCCTGGAAAGGGAAAATGCATTGGCCCAGGGTTTTTTGTTTGTTTGTTTTTGTTTGTTTGTTCCTGTCTGTGACAAATAAATCCCTCAGAAACAGACCTGATCTGGTACGGAATTATTCTTCTATACTGCAACATGCACAATACTGTATAATTCCTTATGTTCCTTATGTTCATATTCATCTTCCACCAAAAGCTTCTTAAAGCTGCCCATTAAAATTGTTTACTACTATCCTCACTCAAGTCCAACTTTAGCAAAGGTCACATACCAAGATGTAATTTTCCTAGTTAGTACTTCATGTACTGTAAGCTGTTGGAAGATGGAAATATTTTTCACTCTGAATGAAATCTGCCATAGTATTTTTTATCACATTGCACAGTCATACACTCCTGAAGTAACCCCAGAGGTCCCACTCCTTTTACAGACACTATTTGTAGAGACAGACCCAGTTTCCCTGAGTAAGGTGGGCACTGTCTCATTGTCAAAGCCAGTGTCTGAGTATTCTTTCTCTTGATAAAGGCATCGTCTTCCTCCCTCTCGGATTCCCATCAATTTCAACTAGACCATGCCCATGAGGGAGTCTGTTTGACATGACTAATAGTAGATTTTAGCCTTTTGCTAGTAAAGCACTGTATATACTTCCAGCACTGTGTAAATAGTTATAAAATTATTAATATTAAGTAAATTGTGTGGGCTTTCAACAGTGGAGAAGTAGAAACAGAATTGTTTTGAGAAACATTGTATTATGGAACTAAAAAAACATAGAAAACATGTTCACAGACAAATTTGGTGTTTAGGAGAGATTTTGTGATGAGACATAATTAAACCTGACCCATAAAAATTCCCGTGAAAAACTTGACCAAATCACTATGTGGTTTCTTATGGTAAGGTTTTGATTCTGTAATGTTAATAACAATAATGAAACTAGAAGAGTTTTCTGCTTTTTCAGCTTTATCTCTTTGAAACAAGCATACTTGTGTACTTGTGCAGCAGAATGAACTATTGCGTGGATACAGCTATATCAGTATAAACCACTTTGCAGTTTTGCACATTACTGTAGTTTTCATTTTTTTACCATGAAATCACTTTCAACCACACTTGGTCAAGTCACTAATAAAGAATGAATAACATAGAGGAAAGCTGATCTTTTGTGGCATCTCTTGTGCAGCTACCCTAGAAGACTTAAATTAAATTCAGAAAGCTTCAGACCAACATTTAGTCCAATAAACACATCTTTTCCATGTGCATGTATACATAAAATATGTGTCTGTTTGTCTACCTGTGAAAAATCTAATTTGCTCTGTAACTGGAAGTATTATTGATGTTCATATATTTTAGCAGAATTCAGTGCTCTGTCTCTACTTTGAATAGAAAACAAATGACTTAAACAATAACCTGATTTTTCTGGGGAGGTGCTGTCTGTGGAAAAAGAATTTTCAAGGTAATTTCAAAGTCAAATTAGATCATCAGCTATTCATATCCTGGTAGCTAGGTATCAAATGCTGCAATTCTAATTAAATCCTTTGTGGCTACAGTATACTTATCAGCCAGTCTAATATGATTTGCTTCAATGTTTTCTTCAATAATTTAAATCAGGTTTTGTAGACGTGTTATGTACATTTCTGGAACGCTAATATTTGCCGTGTCTCAATAAAATAATTCAAAGAAATATCAGTGGTGTTCCTGCAAAAAAATTGATTTCTGTAGGAAAGTAGAGATATTAAACAAATTACACACCTGCTAATGTATTTATCTTGAAGCATAACTACGAACAGAAAATCAAGTGGACAGTACTTGTAAGCTCTTTAATGGACTGTTTCTTGTCTTCATTTTTTAAGATAATGAACAATTTAGAAGAAAACATTCACTTATATTTGCAGACTAAACCTACACACGGGAAGTACTAAATAATGAAGAAACCAGGCTACCTAATCAGGAGTGATAATAAACCATTTTCATATGTTTGGAATAACTTTTTATTAGTGGTTTAGAAACATTAATTATATTTTGATTTAGTTAATATTTTGAATTCCTAAAAAATTATCACTGGAAGTGTAAATCCCATTAGATATTGCATAAATGTTGCTTATCAAAACTTGCTTTTCTTGGCCACCTTTTGGAGTTCTTTAAAACTATTCAATAGTCTAGAGAGGACCACAAGCAGTGATTTAGATCCAAATACTTATATATAGACATATTTTCCCTACAGATATAACTGTCCCAGAGGTCCCTAAGTATAAAAGAGATTGTCAGGCACCAGAGCAGAACAAACACAGCAGGAAAAAAGAGCTTGTAGTGTGAACTGCAATTAAATAAATTTGTAGTAGAGAGAGAATGGATTTCACATCGAAGTGTAAAAAGTCCCCTGTAGTTACTGGAGAGGACAAAAAAATAACTCTTTGATGAGTATCATTAAATGTTGTGGTTCTATAATCAAAATTGCCCTAGATCTACAAGAGGCTTCCCTGCAAGCAAAACTGGAATAACAATTTCTCCCAATGTTTGGTATGGACAATACCTCCATTTTCCAAATGAGGTTTCCTCTGGCAGCACGTATTGAATAAGTGTTTTGACTGTGAGCTTGCTGCACTATAATTCTTCCGTCTAGGCCACACAAAAAGTTAAATGCCCTTAATTTTAAACAATTACAGTTACAAAGATCAGTTTAGCTCTTTGGCTATAATAAATTGATGTAGCCACATGAAACCAATGAGGCTAAGCCTACTTATACATCGAAAAAGTTTTGTCTCTAGACCTAAACAAACAAGAAGTTCAGATTATGCACAAAAATTCAACAAACTCCTGTTAAAATGCAAATTTCCCATGTGAAAAAGGAGAAGGGTAGGAGAGAGGGACTTCACTCTCACCTCTGCTTCCATCCCTGTGTGTTAGCACAGTAGTAGTAGCACATGTAGCTCCCCATCCAAATCACAGCCATGCAGACAACTCTAGTGTTAATTCAGCAAATATGGAACCACAGAGACTTCTATCTCTCTTCTTGGCTCCTGAAGTCTTGGCACACCCAGTCCTTCAACAAGCACACCCCAATGTTTGTAGCCTTCCTGAACTGTGGAAAGGATTCTCATTTTTCGTGTGGGTGGTGGTGGTATCCTCCTAAGTATTAAAAAGCCCTTAAGTCTTGGGCAGGGGAAGGTGGGAGGACCTCATCTGTTGCCTGCCCTGTGTGACCACCCCACAGCTGAAAAGATGCGAAGGGCTGGACACCAGGCAGGTGAGTATGAGCCAGGCATTGGAAAACTGCAAACTGGCAAGTTCACAACACATCAATAGGGAGAATAAACAGAGAATAAAGCTAAGGATGGCTTGGAGCTGGGAGTAGCAAGGGCAGGTTTAGGAGAAGATAGAGGAAGTGTGGAAAGTATTGGGCATCTGGTTATTAAGGGTTGGGACATTTTATGGCAAAGAAAGGCTGGTCTTACAGTGATGAAAAGGGTTTAGCACCTGTTTAGGACACCAAGACTCATTAATCCTCCCCTTCATAGAGAGAGGAAATTGTTTTACAAAAGACAAACATTTCTAATATTTCTTCTTTGTTGGAGGAGTGGCAGGAAACAAGTATTTCTTGAAGCTGTTTTCATTATCTTTGAGGAAAACAAGTAATTCCTTTACATTTATCCTCCACTAGATTAATTTGGCTAGGCTAGAGTGGCGGTCCTGCAGAAGCAGATGTAAAACTGTAGAGTAGAATGAAATGATAATCCTCACATATAGAGTACAGCTGCATTTGGGGTGACCTGAATGAATACTGATCTGTTTTACTGCCAAGTGACATGAAGAATACCATGAATGAGGATTATGCAGAGAGCGATTCCTTTAAGAAAATAAAATCAATCCATTTGATAAAGTCTTGTTTCATGGTATTCAGGGGTTTTTTTTATCACAGTTAGTTCTTAGCAGCTTGGAGTGTTTATCTTCATACTGAGGCTGAATCTCAAATAAGGGATTAGAAGTCCTCAGTTATGCTAAGGCTTCGCACTGACAGGGGAAGCATAAAGGATGAAACAAACTGTGCAACTGAGTCACCAGGCAGTATGAAGACAGTCTGCTTCCCTTGGCATGTGGGTGCTCACCGATTCACACCAAGGAACATGCTCCACAGGACACTAAAAGCTGCTGTGTACCAGACACTGATAGACACAGCTCTATGCCGCTGCTTTGGCATTCAGTAAGTACACGTATACTTAAAAGATGTGCAAAAATATAGGACAAACCCAGCATTACTAATCTTTCATTGCCATCTTCAAAGTCAACAACTTATTAGGATTGATTTAGAAATATTATTTTTGCTTAGGGACTCCATAAGCAGTAATCTCAGTGAAGGCTAATTTTACATGGATTTGTGTGTGGAAGATAAAGTTAGGTATTCCCTGTCTAATAGGGAATCAAAACATTCAGCAGTCTTCTCAGCATAAGCATTGGCATGCTTTCCTCCACTCAGAGGCTAATTTTTACAAAGCTTTTAGGAACTTCATACCTCTGAGATCTCTTGTCCTCTACAGATCATGGAATCATAGAATGATTTAGGCTGGAAGGGACCTCTACAGGTCATCTGGTCCAATCTCCCCGCACAAGTAGGGACATCTCAGTTAATATTGACCAGTAAATTAACAAGCCATTGACAGGTCCCAGATGAAGATGGATGCATAGACTCATTCACCAGTGCAATGTCATTAAAGCTTCATTTCCTTGTGGCTTCGGCAAAATTGGATCCCACAGCTAAGGCACTGCACAGAAACCATCCTAAACAGCATACAGTGTGGTAGTCACTTTACTAACATGTCTGATTCATGCAAAAAAATAAACAGTCAGAAGCATCTTCTTCAAAAAAACGCTATTTCAAGTCACTCCCACCAAATCTGTCTTGCCCTCTATTTGCCTAATGGCTTGAGAGAAGAGCATCACTTCTGCTCATCTAGCAGGAACCTCTAGAAAGTTAAGATAGGCAAAAGGCCCCTGCTGTATCTGCTTCTCTCTCTCCCTCCTAATACAAGGGTTAGACAGGTCCTTGGAGGAGCAATTGTCTCCTCTGAGCTCACCTAGCTGGGAAAAGAGGAAGTCTATCTCCAGAAATGCATTAACAGTGGTTGATCTTCCCTGTTTAGGTTTGGGTGAAATATCAGCATCTTTGCTATCATTTGCTTTGAATTTCAGTCAACTTTAAAGTTGCCAGTTGTTTTTAGTGATCTGAGGACACTATTCTGCAGCTAGTAAAATAATTTATAGAAAGCTTCTTCCTATGAAGCAGTAGAAAACTGTCGTTCCTTTTCCATCATTCCGTTCTTCTCTAAGGCTTGTCAGATAAAACATCTTCCCTTGCCCTATGCTCTCTAGAGTATGATCTATACATAGCTAATACTGTAAAACAAACACACTGAGAGGAAAACAATTATTACTAGGAACATAAACCTCCTAACTAGTTGGCATCAAATTGCAGTTCATATTCTTTTTTTGGTAAAAAATTGTTGAGACAGTGAAGTAAAAAATAACCCCTCAACTATTAAGGAAATGAAAGATGCAAAATTACGTTGTTGACCTCCAATTCCAGTTCAGGCTGCTCTACAAATGGAAATACTATCTTTGTATTTGTAAGTTTGCATCATGCAGGTCCAAAGAAGCACACCAGTTACAGCTAGGTGGGGTGTGATGCCTGTGTGCAATTTGTGCACGCTATGTATCACTGAGCTATGGCATTTTGACGAACAGTGGGTGATGATATACACTGGTAATATCCTGTGTTTAAAATGAGCTATTAGAAATCACTGTAGTCAGTTCAAAAGTAAGATAATATACATCAATAGTATCTGCTTTTGACATACATCAAATATATATTTTTTAAAAATGCTAAAAACTGCTAAAGTCAAATGTAAGGTTTATAGTGAACACCATAAAATAAAAGCTATAGTATAATTGAATTGTAGTTCCTAAAAAGCGCTAACAGAAAACACTCTCTGTAGCCATGGAGAACAAATTTTACCTCTTATTTTTGTGGCAGTCAGAAGTCCTGGTTCAAAGCATAAGATGCTTTAAAGTCTAGAAGCTGAACCTACCAAATATAAAATTACGTCAAGAAGGTTTGCATTGCTGTGAAACAGATAAATAGTTCATATTTGCATTTTTCAACACTGCAAATGCAGAACCTGAAGAAAGTTTTGGGTGGCCAAGCACTTGTGTTAACTTTACCTGATTCCAGGTCCTTATATACATTATGTTCTGGTTGTCCTCACAGGTATGTTGGTTTGACAGATGAAATCCTTGTGTCAGTACAGTTTTGCACACACAAAGATTAGTTTAACTGTGTGTAAAAAAACCCCCAATATTAGTGTGGTGTGTATTATTACGAGAAAGTATATATATAAAATTAGCTGAAAGGAAAATGAAAAGCAGTGCTTTTCCAGAGCTCAGGAGCACAGGTCTAATGCAGGAGGTTAGGCTGCCAGCCCATCTGTAGTCAGTTGTCTGGCACTTAAGACTTTGTCTTAAGCTGCCAAATGTAATGACCTAAGGTAAATCTGCATTTTATTTCTCTACTCCAATGACTGCTCCTTTGTTGAGTGGGTTAAAGTGGCAGGGAAGCGATGCATGGGTGAAGCAACCTCAAGGAAGGGGAGCCACCAGGACCTTCATATGTAAGAGGCAAATTTGGGCCTCCTGCACGCTCAGTTCCTGCCATATATCTACCAGTCATTTGGGTAAGGGTAGACCAACATGACTGCTGGGGACCAAGGCACAAACAAAGAGGGAGCTGCCTTGATCCATGCAGACTCCAGTTCATCTCGGTCAGGCCCAGGAGCAGCAGTGCAGTGGCCTAGGGTATAAGTCAACACCTACCAAAATTTCATCTCTTCATGGATAGGTGTCACATTAAAGGTAAGAAATGGACAATTGCCTGCCAGAGCCCCAGTGATTTCCACCAAAGGGGTTTCTCAAAGTCAGTGTTTGCCTGTTTCAGAGCCCTGATAAGGACTTGAACTGAGACAGTTTAAGGGTTAAAAAATAGATAGGTTTGATTTATTAAAGCAACAGATACAATAGATCTGGAATTGCCATTGATAAATGCACTAACTGCACTAATGCACTAACTGTAAAAGTCGAGCCTGAGTTAGTAATTCCCATGTAGCATCCGACAAAGTTGGAGGCGTAAGCCTCTGTAATAGCACTAATATATAATAGTAATGCTAGTAAAAGTGTGATGTATATTGAAGGTGCAATTCTTACCAAGAAGGCATCCCTGTCTTGGGTGGAAGAAGGGAACAGCACATCGAACATCTCTGCTAGAACTTCAGTATTCTTTTCCCAGGAAGGTATTCCCATTGTGATTTTTTATATCCTGATCCCATCTGTCCTTGCCTTATAGGTGATGTTTAGCATGATTTAGGTGGAGAATTGAGTAACATAATCATGTCTGTTTAGCATGTACTCCATTAGGTTCATTAACATATTAAGGGGTGTACTCTTTAATATCAATTCTGCCATTAATTAGGCAAAGGTCTTCGCTCAGACACTATAACCTTCAAAATTTATGTCAAAGCTGTTTGGTTTTGTTGGTTTAGCCAAAACAGGACCATCTTATCTTCACAAGACTCCCTCCTTCAGCCATTTGGCATGCCAGCTCAGTGGATCTCCACCCTCAGAGACAGCACAAGAATCTAATGGTTGCAAACATCTTAACTTTTCTCTCAAAGTGCACTAAATTCACCACACTCCTGTCTCATGGCAAGCTAGGGCGTTATCCCACATCAGCAGATACATCCCCAAAAGTGCAGTACCTACATTATTTTGCAGCTCTAGTTCTCAGTATTAAACAACTTGTTCATGCACCAGTCTAGTACTAGACCTGGGGCTAAATTTACCTCTTAATAATTATGAGCTTGGCAAGGAAAGACATTGGAAGCAAGCACAGACCATTTAACCTTTATTTTCAGCAGTTTCCCTGCTGGCATTTGTTGTCATTAATCACTTTAGGGTTGATTTCAACTCTTAAGAGATTAAACCTTCCAAACACTCTTAAAACACTTTGGGGAAAAAAAAAAAAAAAAAGAAATCCCTCAGAAACATGTACTCATGCATTGAGAGCATCAGAACATAACAAATGTATCAGCAACAAAAGTATTAGTATTACTATACCACAGGAATGAAAGATGTACCAAACCATCCACACAGCTCCCCACCACACCCCCACATCTCCCAGAATAAAAATGCACTGGAAAATTAGGAATTTCCTGAGCATCCTGAATTTACTTCCTATGCAACTACTTTCTTTTATTATCTTCCCTTTTGTGGCCCTAGGACTTGTTCCCCTTGAAGGTGAGAGGAGGGATGGTACCCAGTGGGCAAGCAGGTTTCTGCCATTATAGTTTGTCCTCATGGCCCAGAGGGTGACCTTGTGCTTGGTCTGTTACACAAAATTAAAATACTGTTTGCATCGAGAATTCTTAAAATTCCCATGACAACTTCTATGGTATTCTTCATTGTAGTGTCATCATCGTTATAGTGCCTTACTAGCACTAGATAACTAAACCCTTATTGTACCACTCTGAGGTGAAGTATATTAATTTTGCAGGTAGGGACCTGACAGAGAGGTACTGAATAAAAAAAATTCCTGCAATGTTAGGATCTCAGATTACAGAAGCTGTAACCCTTCCTAGAGGAAATTTATTGATTGTATTTTCTCTGTAATACTGTAAAAGACACTTCTGAAATTTAATTTACATTGGTATACATAGATTAGACTTTCTGGCTTACAGGGAAAATTCACAAGGTCTGATTTGGATCAGTATATGCTGCTTCTGACCCACTTTTCTCATCCCCAACAGAGACCGGTTTAGGCATAGACTCAGCTCCTCACAGGGGGTAGTGCACTATAAAACATTAGATATTATATACAGTAATACTTCCAGAAGTAAGATTTTTGCTATCAACTTCAGCATGAACAGAGTATTTATATATTTTAATGAAAACAAAAATGTAACACTTTCTGCGTTTGGTACATAGAAAGGGAATATGCTTTTTAAGTGCCTTTCAAATAGTATGATTATAAACAAAGCAAAAATTGCCAACTCTCGGAATAGGCCAAAGCAAGAAGGATGGATTGCAGTATTATCTTGCCTCATAAAATAAGAATAGGCTTCTGGTGTTTTAGAGTCATGCTGGGTCCTTTCAGGAGTGATTTTAGTTTCTGATTATACAGCAGAAAAGTGTCCGGAAAAAGCAGCCTTAAATCTAAACAGCCAAACCCAAACATTTTTATTTCCATTGCTAGATTTAGGCACTTTATACTCAAATCAGTCAGAACATTAAAGGGCAGCAAATTTCAAGTATGAAGTCTTAGAGAGGCTCATGATTCAAACAACTGAAACGGAGAGCTCTAAATCCAATTTCAGCCCCCAAATATACAGGACAATGTAGGACCTCAAACTGTCCATTATAATGCATGCCTTGAAGTGTCACACACAGAAATAGCTTCCTTTCATACTCATTACAAATATCTGCTAAAAGCAGCATTTCACATATTTTGCTGAGTTCCTTTGTAGCTCACCGAAAGAACATTTCACAGAATCACAGAATCATCTAGGTTGGAAAAGATCCATGGGATCATCGTGTCCAACCATTAACCCTACTCTACAAGTTCACCCCTAGACCATATCCCCCAACACTACATCTAAGCAATTCTTAAACACATCCAGGGATGGCGATTCAACCGCCTCCCTGGGCTGCCTATTCCAATATCCCACCACTCTTTCCATGAAGAATTTTTTCCTAGTGTCTCGTCTAAACCTACCTTGTTTCAGCTTGAAGCCATAATTGAAGCCATTTATTGGTCCAGTTTTTGAGTTAAGGTACATGAAAAGTAATTTGTAATTTGGGGCACTCAAAAAGTGGCAGTTCATTTTAAGAAGTTTTTAACCTGCATTTTGGGAACCCTTCAGCATGTCTCATGATTGGATTCTCAAAAAAGGTTACCTACATTCTCTATCCATCTTAGAAAGTAAAGGAATTTTCTTTTGGACCCTTTATACTGTGGTTTTTCCTCTTCTTGCAACTAATGCTTTGCAAAGAATCATCTTGAGCCATCAAAATGCTGAATGCAAGCAGGGTCACACCAACAATCCTATACTTCACTTTTTTCCTGAGTCTGAATTTTACACATGCAGAATTTTGCCACTGACTTTTGTTTTACAAAGTGAAAATAAATTTCAAGTCACCATGTTTTATCAAAACCATATGGCTTAACTCAAAGCTCTTCAGCTTGGCAAGATTTGCTTGTGCAAACAAGCATGATATGAATAGCTGAATTCCCTATGCAGTTTAAATGGGTTCTTCAAGATGGCCCTGACTGATACTGAAAACCAACTATATTTGCTTAAAAGTGACAATCACATGATTTAATTCTAGTTTATATGATAAAAATAAAGTTAGATAGAAATATCAGAAAAATGGCAACTTCTAAATGGAGATTAATATGACCCAAAAGACAGATGTCAAATTTGTAGGTTAAACTGCAGAATTTGGTGGAACATCTCCAATGCCTCTGTGTAAAATCTCTTAAGACTAATGCTGCCTCAGGACTAGCAATTGAGACTTCTTACAAATTATGGGGTACAAGATGTTTTTTACAATTTTTCCTCAAGTAAATGAAGAAAAATAGTATTGAAAAAAAAATGAGAATCCCATTTTTTAAGATATTACAAATTTAAAAGAAATCAGGATACTAAAATTTCTGAATATATCAACTTCAGACCACCAGGAAAGAAAAAAAACCCTGGACTTATTACATTATACCTGCATTTGTTAATCTCTATTGTTATCAGTATTTATGCATGGGTACCATTATATTATCTACAGGTGGGTCTCAAAGGTGGAAGGAGCAGGGTTTGGTTTCGTGCTGCCTGTTGTGGTTCAAAGACAATACGATCGCATTGCATTTGAATTGGCAATGAAATATGACCAGGTGCCTGTCCTTGGTGCACAGCTCTTGTGTGGAGACAGCTAGCAACGGGACTACCTTGCATTGTGTAGCAAGTTAGACTTGGAGGTGGCTTTTCCAGGTTCAGACCTGGCTCCAGCAGAATGGAAACCACACCCAGTACCTCAATGCTCAGATGTGCACTGCCAGACTCCACATACAGATACACACCAAATTTGCACCAAAAAGAACAATTCTAGAGCTCTAAATTTCTAATGTAGACATATCCATGGGATGCTACCCTTGCTTACACATATACCAGATGAAATCCTCAGTGTTGGTGTGAACTACACAGCATACAATTTAAATTTTTTACTGATTCCCATAAGCAGGGTCTTGTACTTTGGATGTTAATATTCTTTGATTCGATTTTTTTAAACCATAACAAATCCCAATCCTCATGGGACTGATCATATAACATACTAGTTGCAGCAGCCACATTTCTATTGTGAAATATAGCATTACACTGTAAAGTTGGAGTAACTCCAGTGACATCAACAGAGTAACTCTGGTTATACATAATTTAAAACAAGATTAAGGTTAATAATTGGTAACTATACACCAGCAATCTATCCTCCTCCAAAACCTTTTGCCAAGCAGCCATGCTCAGTTCCTCTGCATCAACTAACTTCTAAATCCATTGCAGTAAAGACACTTTTTGAGTAATGTTTGAGATAGATGGAAATGGCAGTCAGAAAGCTACTTGTCTTTGCATTACCTTTACATCCTGTTAGTTGAAGGTCATCATGCTCACCATTTCCAGCTAAAAATGGGCTCAATAAGTCATTGGCATACATGGTTGAAGCTATGACTACAGGCAGTGTGAAGCTGGGACATGATTGGAGAGGTGTTTCATAAATGTTCTTAGGAAAAATAAATTTTTATGGTATTCCTCCCTGATACTTAGTATAGTATAAAGTAGACATACCATGGTCATCACTTATGTGAATTCCAGGTTTATTTAATGATATTTTCACACAGAATCACAAAGAATTACAGAGTCACTATGGTTGGAAAAGACCTTTAAGATCAAGTCCAACTGTTATCTAACTCTACCAGGGCAACTACTACACCATATCCTTAAGCACCATATCTAGACAGCTTTTAAATACATCCAGGGAAGGTGATTCATGATTCAACCACTTCCCTGGGCAGCTGGTTCCAGTCTTTGATAACCCTTTCGGTATATAAGTTTTTCCTAACATCCAACTTAAACCTCCCCTGGTGTAACTTTAGGCCATTTCCTCTTGTCCTGTCACTTGTTACTTGGGAGAAAAGAACTGCACCCACTTCTCTACAGCCTCCTTTCAGGCACATGTAGAGAGCGATAAGGTCTCCCCTGAGCCTCCTTTTCTTCAGACTGAAAAGCCTCAGCTCCCTCAGCCACTCCTCATAAAACTTATTCTCAAGACCTTTCACCAACTTTGTTGCCCTTCTCTGGACCTGGAAAATGATGGAAAAGTGATTTTACTGCATTTAAAACCCACAGTCCTTGTTACCAAAGAAAAAGCCCTTACCTTGACTGGTACAAATAAAATTGAAATATTAGTGAGAGAGAAAATCAATTTTCTTTAGGAAAAATATTTCTTCCAGATATAAAACTTCAAGAGACTTCACATAAAAACAATGAATATGATGTTCCTCTAATAACTCAGGTTTTCATTTTTCTGAGCTGTAAGTGTATTTGGTAATCATTTACTCCTCTATTGGGACTACCATTTTTCTTCTTAACTAACTACTTTGAAGTCACTTAAAATCTGTGCCATGACACTAAATTCTCATACTTACATATAGCCTAGATATTGATGTCTTAATCTCTGTCATGCTAATAGGCATGGATAACATACAGGAAATAAACAGTTATATACACGCTATATAAGAAACATCTCTGATAAAGACAAATATACGAAGAGCATGCCTGTTATGCTCTTGCTTTAGATGCTTAGATTAGATCTGACTGCTTTGTCATTCATTTAGCTGTTCAAGGTGTCCGTAGTAATAACAAGGAGAAGCATCACTGCAGTGCTTTGGCATTAAGATTGCCTAAAATAATCTCCTGCCCTACTGCAAGTCTTGCTGGCTATGCCTATATTGCTGTTACTGGCAGTACTTGAGCCACGTTTAAAAGATCATGATTAGAGCTATTTGCATCCATTTAGCTCATGACAGCAAGGTTAGGTTATATCTGACTTTTTGTATTGGGTCTGCCTGAGCTGGAGTTAATTTTCCCCATAGCAGCCCTCCCAGTGCTGTGCTTTGCACTGGGAGCTGGAAAGGTGCTGATAACACACCCATGTTGTGGCTACTGCTGGGCAGGGATCATACAGCACCAAGGCTGTTTTTCCAACATTCCCCCCCAGCAGTGGGATGGGGTGGACAAGATCCTGGAAGGGGACACAGCTGGGACAGCTGACCCAAACTGACCAAAGGGATATTCCATACCATATGGTGTCAGCTTAACAATAAAAGCTAGAAAAAGGACAAGCAGGGGGCATTTGCTTGTCTTCTGGAGCAAATGCTGTGCATTAGAGCCTTGCTTCCCGAAAAGGGGCCAGACATCACCTTCTGATGGAAAGTAGAAGATAAATCTTTGTTTTCTTTTGCTTCCACCCACATGGCCTTGCATTGCTTTTCATTAAACTGCCTTTGTCTTAACCTACGAGTTTCATCTTATTTTCTCCCCCCTGGTCCAGCTAAGAGATGGAGGGAGGGAGTGATAGAGTGGTATGGTGGGCACCTGACATCCAGCCAAGGTCAAACCAGCACACTTTTTTTTTTTTTGTGGAAAGTCTGTTGGCTCACTCTTGACCAGAGCCAGAGCCAGAGGAAATGCGTAGGTGATAAGGGACCAGTTCAACATTTCTTTTCCTGCCAACTTCTCTCCCATACACAAATGTTAAATATTCTTTGTTTCAGGTGATGCAAGCAATTGGTGGTTTACCTTTGAGATTACCTTTAAAAATGGCTTTCTCTATTTCAGGCCTGAAAAAGAACTAATGTGCCTGAACGCTGGTGTAGTTTTCCAACCATGTAAGTTGGTGTAATAAAAGTTATGACCACTTTTTGACTTGTTTATATCCCTTGATCATAACAGTGGCTGCAGTATTACCCCTACAATAAAAATTAGGGAGTGGAGGAGGTACTAAGCTTGGAAACAAGAGTAAAAAACAGCCATAAGAATGCCACATTTCATCAGTTTTTCAAAAATAAGTGCTTCAACATTTTGGATTCGTATGTCATCTGTACATAAAGCCTAGATACAACAGTGACACAATCCTTAGCATGGCAGAGGGGACCCAGCAGCTGTATTGTACAGCTTTTTGCAGCTCTTGCTTTGTTGCCTAATCTTACAGCACGGATGTCTCTGCTAGCAAGTTCTTCTGCCCCTATCTTCTCACTTTCAAGGTCTTAAAGCATAACAGATGTAATCTTTGTCATCTTTCTCTATTATATCCTACTTTGCCTTACTTTGTTATCCATTTCATGTATCTTTTTTTTTTTTTCAGGCTTCTGCACTTTCTAGGTATGCTTATTATGTCCCACTCTCAGAAGACTTTTATAATCTTTTTAATGTCTTTAAACAATATTTAATTAACCCCTATTTTTTTTTTTTTACAAGCTCTTCTCCCTTTCTTACGTGTTGCCTCTCACAATCCTATCTGCTTTTGGTTTTTGGTTGTGTGTTTTTTTCATTTGTTTGGGGGGGGGGGGGTTGTTTGTTTGTTTTATAATACACTTTCAATACAGGCAATTCCTTCACAACAGCAAAACATAAAAGAATAAATAACTAAATATTTTATTATTTCATACTCCTGATTCAAAAATCTGCATGACATAATTGGATAAATGGTAAAGTTTTAAATCATATATATTTTCCACAGCCTTCTAGAACATTTGGATATTAGGAAGAAGTTCTTGGACATTAGGAAGGAGTTCTTTACTATGAGGGTGGTGGAACACTGGAATGGGTTTTCCAAGCAGGTGATGGAGGCCCCATCCCTGGAGACATTCAAGGTCAGGCTTGATGGGGCTCTGAGCAGCCTGATCTAGTTGAGGATGTTCCTGCTTACTGCCAAGGGGTTGAACTAGATAACTTTTAGATGTCCCTTACAACCCAAGACATTCCATGATTCTATGATTGATTACATTAAAAATATATCCCTTAAAGCAACACAGAAGGGGTATACATCAGCAGCAGTGCTGATTTGCTATCTGCAGTGTATAGATGAGGTCTAGGAACCATTAATCTTATTATCTTTCTTTGTCTAACAGCCACTTTCAGGACCCCCTATTACAATTTGATGCAAAACATTTTTGGAATAATTTCTGTGCTCTTATTTGTGTCATTCCCCCAGTTAGGCAGTACGAGATCTTGGAGATGAAGTTCTGAAGAATATAATTTTTTCTTTAAATGTAAGGAATTGGAGCAAAGTATTTGTTTTATTAGTTTGATTCATCCTTCACTTATCTCTAACTTCCTATTGCTTCAGAATTAATCAGCATATTTTAAATTCATTTTCTTAATTGCCTGTCACTCAAATACTACCATTCTGACCATAAAAAATATTATCATTTGGAATTCTTCATCTCAGACACATGAAAAGCCACATACACAATGGGGGATGGCGCAGCGGTCAGATAAGAGGTTTAAATCCTGGGGATTTCTTGGGAAATGCAAACAACAGTGTTTAGGGTAAAACACAAAGAAACACCCAGGGTAGGATGTCAGACATAAGAGTTCTTTTAAATTGAACAGGTAGGGTCTTGGAAATATGAAACCAAGAATTAAATTAACTTCTCTACTGAAGAGGAGATTTGATTTAGTGAGGACCATAATAACCATACTGAAAAAACACCCAGCTGCTTCCCAGGCAGTAAGTGTCTCTGTCCCTTTCTATGCTTTAGAGGCTGACAGCTGTATCACTCCTCCCTGCCCTAACATTCCTTTTTGCACCACAAGAACTGACCACCACTTTTTTAAAACCATCTCATTCATTCAAGAGCACAATTTAAACTCTTAGCAAATCCTTTCAAAATTTATTAGATTTTGAATTTTCCCAGACCTGGGTATAAAGGTTTCTTGCTTTTTCAAACATGTCACTGGATATAAGATTATTTCTCCCTATAAAGTTTGTTTCATTTAGGTCTTTAGACTGTCACTGCTACTGAATTCCCAACAACACCCTGTGAAAGAATTTAATATGAAGACAAAATAGTCTACTTTGAAAATCAGAAAGTATCTTGCATTTAAAAATTAAAAAATCAGTTGCTCCTCTGTGAATTGTTACTGGCCTGTGCTCCTCTGCTATCTTGTCAAAGAACTGTCAGTGCTCATCAGTGTAATGAACAGTGTGCATCCATCCTCTCTGGCTGCAGCCAAGACTGGTTAACACAGGAAACAGAGAATTTAAAATAATGAAGACTTTGTGTATTTATGCAGGAAAATGGAGAAGTTCAGCCTTATGGAGATACAAACACATCATGGCAGCACCACATCTAAATTACAAATAGAGTTAATTTTGGTGGTTTGTGGGTTTTTTTGTTTGTTTGTTTTGTTTTGTTTTGTATTTTATAACCTCATATACATGTGAAAGAAAGACTCAAGGTCACACAACAGCCATGCACAAAGGCCCTGGGTAACTGATGTCAACACACTGTCCCCTCTTTTACAACACGTGGCAGGGTCTGTTACTTGTTTTTTCCCCTGTATCTTCCACTGATGATGCTGTTCTGCATGGCTCACAGCAAGTGACTTCTTTAATGTCATTATTAGAGTATTGGGAACTCTTGATAATGTACTACCTCCTCTAACACTCATATGGTGTTAGGATCACGCTTCTTCATGCCTTGCCTTTGCAGATACCATAACAAGCCAGCTGCTTATATAATACCAAGAGGCAAAGCTTATTTGAGGTCATTACAGCCACAACAGCAGACTCCTCTGTGGTACACTTAAGGCTTTGTGCTATGGTTCATACTGGGATTTATGCTTAGCATAGGTGTCCTAGAAAGAAGATTCAGCTTGTAAGAGCTGAAAATTCAGCCTGAGAACCATCCAGCATTCATCCGCTTACAGGGGTACAAAGGATCACACGTTGCTTTAGCCTCTTTCCGTACTTGTAAGCTGATTTTGCTTCAGAGTGCAAAACCTGTTAATGTTGGCTTGCACACAAGTGACCTTTGTACGTCTGAAATGTATCTTTGGTTGAATGCAATACCAAGTGATTTTGGCTATAGTACTAAGTTACAAGACCCATGAAGGTTCTCCAAGTGTGTATGTAGTGTTGAAATGGGAACTTAGAAATGGGGGTGCAAGCTTTCAAAAGGAGCAATATGGAAACTTTGACATCCTCCTTCACCCTTTCCTACCCTGATTCCTCTCTGGAAAATGCTGGAAAGCCTCTCTTGAGAGTTATCCTCATGTGCCAGCATATATTGGCTCATTTTGCACCCTGAATGTGTCACCTACACAAATTTTAGCTGTGAATACATCTGAAGCTCACTTTTTTTTTTTTTAAGAATGATACAATTTTCATAAAGGCAGCAGAATGCTTTTTGGAAATATTTACACTCAACATGTTTTTGGGAAACATCTTTTAGATTTGCAGAACCCAAGAAATTAAAGTTGCAGTTCTTTATTGTGTTGGGGAAAGGTGATGGAGCTCACTAGGCAGTCTCTAAGTAAATACTGGAGTTCATTCATAGAGTTAGAAAAATCCCAAGAGGATCTAGGTATGGGAGGAATGATAGGGAAAACACTTCAAAAATTGAATGCAGTGAGTTCCCTAGCATCAAACACAGGGTTAATTTGATCTGTTAGATACCCTATGTGATTTCTGACTTGATGTATAGTAGCTGTGGTATCTTGAGTCTTTCTGATTAACTCTCTGTAGTGGGTGTATTTGTACAGAACAAGATCACTAGGTTCTTTTCATTGACCTGCTGCATGAAGCCAATTTTGGAATAAAGACATGCACATGCAGGGAAACATCATAATCCCATACATTCTCTCACATCTTTTGTTCAAAATGCAGAATAATCTTACTGAAAGTACATAGATCGTGAGTATGTTTGGTAATAAAGGCAGCAATTCTTCAACAGGAACATGGTACTATCTTAGTGTCTTTTGTCCCTTTCGTTCAAGCCTAGCCTATGTTAGATAATCCAAAACATCTGTTGATGGAGAATAAAACCTTTAACAGGTAAAACAGAGAAATACAGAGATTTGAATGGCATTCTTAAGCTCCATAACAGCAGTAGACATGCAAAAATAGGTTTGTTTTCCAGGGGGTCTAAGTTGATACTTGTCCACAGTACACAAGAAACTCAGGCTTCACTTGGAGAATGCAGCATCACTCAGCATTTCATAGAGTACTTTGTTTTTGTTGTGGCTGGGTGGCAGAGGTAATCACCAACCTCCTTCTCAGAAACTAACAGCTAGAGCCCATGCTAAGTGTACTCTTTACGGTACGGTAGAGTAAAGCTGGGAAATTGCCAAAAGCACTGTGTGAATCAAGAAGGATTAGAAGCAGGTGACTGCAAAGAAGCTATAGCAGAGAGCCCCTATATGGAAAAAAGCAAAAATATCTTCTGCCTTAAGAAGAAAAGACCTTTAAAGAAGCTTGAAGTGTAAATACTACTTAGATAGGTTATAAATCTTTAGAAATTGAAATGTGAGGAAAAGGATAATACAGCCTTAGGTTTTTTGCTTGGAATGAATTTCCCAAACACTGCTTTATTAACCATGACACCAACTTAGAAGCATGATGTGGTGGCTGTCTTCTCCAAGTCTCCTTGCCAGTCACTGCAGCCATTAAAATGCCAGAAAGAAAGGAGCTGCAGAAATAATGCACGTATTAGATCAAGTCTATATTGTTTTTAACTATTCCTGCAAGAACTGTACTTGTTCATTACAGAGAATGCTTGTTTCTGACACTTATGGCTGAACATCTGTTTTATAATCTCTGGAGAAAGCTGTGCAGAATAAATTCACTGTCATTAAATACAGAGCAATGTTGATCTATTCTACTCTCCAGATCAGAACTTCGTTTTTATTTAAGGGCTTGAAATGTTTCTCTTCATGGCTAATTGATCATGATCTATGTGACAGCTCCTTCTCTCCAAACAGGAACTACCACAAAGGGATTCTTTGCCTTTCTTAAAGTCTGTGCCTTTATCTTAAAATTTGGCTGTTGTCAGATAGGCAGTGGTTCTCATGGAGTTAAAGGTAAGGTGGAATCAGGATCAAAACACAGCTTGAACCCAGACTGCCCTGACAATCCAGAAAGCTTATGTCAGGCATCATACACCCTGCCATAAAACCAAGGGATGAAGAAGCCAAACTTCCTTAATCAAATCTGAGAAGACAGGATGTCCACTTCCTGGAGAATTTGGGTTATGCCATCCTCATGAGACACAGGAGGGACAGTTACACACATGGTTCTGGTGGGAGACCATGTAAAACACCCAAGATGCTGCATTTGCTGCTGCATTTGCTGCTGCATGGCTTACAACCTGGCTCCTGGAAAACCAGTTAGCATCTTAATTTACCAGCTAGAAGCCACATTACAAATTCACTGGTGAAAAAGTGTCTCTCAACCTGACATGTCGTCGTTATTTTCCATGGCACGTTCCTGCTTCTATCTGATGCTTTTACATGGACTCCCTCTGTATCTGCCTCATTCTGTTCCTGCCTCCTCAGCAGTCAGCCTGTCAAATCTGGCAAGCTTTGCTTTTATCCATTATTCAAGAGGATACCAGGGACAACAAGCACTTTTAAATTGCTTTGGTCCTTTCTCTTTCAAGTCCTGATCCTGTTCCTCATCTTGGTTCCCCACATCTTCCTGTGGGCTCTACTTGCTGCTGCAATTAGAATAATCTGGTAATATTGTGGTGCTGATCACAGCTGATCACAGAAGCCAAGCATGAGATTGCCGGGAGGTAACGTCTTCACAAGATCCACAGAACAACAACAAAGATAGGAATTTTAGAAATAACTAAGCATCCTGATTTTCATTAAATTTTAATGGGGATGAAGGTCATACAGTGAGCTCATGACCCATCACTGAGCTTGTGCCTAGGAGAAAGAATACAATCTGGAAATACTAAGATTATATCTTTGTTTTTTCTTTCTTTCTTACCAGTTTCAGTAACTGCATTCTCTGGCATGCTAAATCAATATTTATTATTGAAACTTAAAAAAAAAATAAAAAAAAATTTTAAAAAATCTTTATTTTTGAACCAGAACTATTTTGTACTGAGTAGGAATTACTTTCTGAACAATTTTTTAAAAAGTAACTGCACAAGAAATAAAAATCAAAAGTCAGAACAAAAACCAAACACAAAGGTGGCAGGTTAATTTGAAGAAAGATCCCTTGGGGTTTGAAGGCAGGAAGTCTGAGCTTCTCACCAACTCACCACTCACCTCAGAAGTCACATAAGTGAACACCCTAAAGTACACTTACACTTTTGGCATCCTGATCCTGATTCTTCCAAAGTGTATTTCCCATAAATCCCCCCTGAGTGTGTTGTCCTGACAGAAGCAAGACAAACATTGCTTGTGTAAATGAGCCACCCAAAATTTGAGATTGTGAAAAATTAAGTTTTGAACATAGAATCATAGAACAGTTCGGGTTGGAAGGGTCAGTTTTTCTGTATCACCAATGACAAAGATAAGAGGGAGGATACAACACAGTATTATGCTGACTAAAGGGACCTCTTATTTGGGAGTTATAACTGTTTG
Organism: Megaceryle torquata; assembly: GCA_024611175.1. NCBI lineage: Eukaryota > Metazoa > Chordata > Aves > Coraciiformes > Cerylidae > Megaceryle > Megaceryle torquata. The sequence goes on along the minus strand of JANIJG010009108.1, from coordinate 32,778 downwards.
AGTAAAAGTGACAGAAAGACAAACCAACATGCATACTGGAAAGACAGACAGTGGTCTGTAAATAAAACAACTTCCTTGACAAACTGGGTATTCCAAGTGTACTCATGATTAAGAATGACAGCTGATACAGTACTCTGCATATGTACTACTGCTGTTTGATGCAGGACTGCAGCCTCTTTTGTGTTTGACACCACGGCAAACTAAAATAAAAAAACTAAAGAAGGAAGTTAATATGCAGTGCTCAAGGTCGAGATGATCAGACAAAACTGTAGTGCTTCAATGCAAACTGAGACCTACTCAGATATTCACTGTGCCTGTACACTGTGACACTTTTATCAGTATTTCCCTACTCTACTGAAGCTGCTTCCTGAGTGACCCTCAGGACTGAGAGGCTAATCCACTTTTTTTTTTTCTGAGTCTATAACGTGCAGTGGCTATGTTCAACCTTACTGAGAAGCCTAAAAATGTGAAAAAAAAAAAAAAGAGACAGCTCCAAACTGGCAGTTGATACCTTAATAGAAGCTTTTCTCCTAACATCTTCACATTATGTCTCTGCTTGTCAAATCAGGCACACAATTAGCAAGTACTGAGGAAACAGGCAGGGCAGAATTGTTGTTAAACTAAATATTTTTTGTTTGTTTTGCATCATCTTGTCCCTTTCCTTCTGAAAATCAGTTTGACATTTTTTCAGTATCTTAATTCCAATTTACTCCTTTCTTCATTTATTTTTCAAAAATATATCTATCATGTGCTTTGAAGTTTTCCTCCATAGCATTATTTCCTTTACCACTCCCTCCAGATCTTTTTCCTTTGCTCCCCTAGCTAACATGGATTACTAAGGCACAATCTGAAGTGTGACTTGGTGGATGTTTTATGAAATAGGCATTATAGAAAGCAGGAGGTAAAGTGGATGGATAAATAAATAAATAAACAACTTTTAAAAAGAACCAAAAAACCCCACAACAAACAAAACAAACAGAAGAGGTTTAATGAGGTGCCACTTGGTTTTGCCTCAGTTCTGAGAGGCAGCCTTTGTCTCCAAGTCCTCTGGGAACCCTCTGATAAAGTCTGCCATGTCACTGAAAATTTATTTTTTTGTGCTTTGCTGTCCTTTTAAGTCTTTCATCCACACCCTTTTCTGCAAGTTGAAAGCTTTCTAGTTTAACAGCTGACATTTCCCTCAGATCTGGAGCTTAGTGATCACCAGAAACCAACTTCTACCAGAAGGGAAGAAACCAGGTGGAAATTCATATATTGAAGCTTCTCTCCTCCCTGTCTGCAGCCTTATTTTATACTGCCTGAGCGTAGACACTAACCTTATTATCTCCAACTTTAAATGGCCCTAGTGCAGACAAGAGATCAAGGAACAACAGAGCACTTTGTTGTTGTTGTTTTGAATTACTCTTTAGCCAACAGCTATCAGCTTGCTTGCTTTCTTTATAAAAATTTAATGTTATCTGATATACCGTATATGCAAATGTTTTTAAAGCTCATGCCTTAAGGTTTGGAAATTAACAAATACAAAGCTTCACATTTGGTCCTCGGGTGTTATCCACATCCCAGCAGGATCTCTAATGGATTTTCCACATCATTTAATGTCTCACAAGATAGAACAACACATCGTGTCATTTTTCAAAAGCAATTAAGCTAAAGTTATGATTTGAGGGAAGAGGCCTGACACTTCATCAGAAAGCAATATGTTTCTTTTGCCAAAGTCTAGCACTCTAACTCTAAAAAGTAACTCTCAGAATTTGAAGAAATGTTTGTAGAATTGGTCCCCATAATGGATAAAAGTTACATGCACGGGTGAAAACAGACCCTGGAATTCCTCTGTTTGGCATTACAAGCTGTGTGGGCATAACCAGGTCTGATACAAAAGCAGCATAGCTCATGTATAAAGAAACAACTAATCCAGTCACTCTACCTTGCTAATAAGCTCAGGAGAGGCACTGACATAGCAACACAGTTCCCAGGGCTGCCGCATGGCCATCCAGATTGGTCAACAAGCAGAGAATTCAAAGCTCCTCTGAATCTATCCATGGAGACAAACCCTGTATCCTCTCAGCCTCCAGGAAGAAGTGGTATGGATCAGAGCCCACACTAACAAGTTTTACTGATTATCACTAACGTTCTGCTGTCTGGGTTGGTCCTAACAACAAGGAAGACAAAGGAACAAAAAGCTGTGGCCAGGCTCCAGAGGCCAAGGAATAGCCAGGAATGAAAAGATTAATATCAGGAGCTTTCTGGAAATCACTGCTTTTAAAGCCCTCCAAAAGCTCCTATGAAATACCTTTAAACAGACATATGAACTTCATACACATGCTGAGCCAACTCACTAATTCCCAGACAAAAAATATTAGTCTCACCAGAGGTAAAATTTCATTTTTTAGGCCGTTTTTAGTAGCTTATAATACTCTAATTCTTTTTAATCCTATGTTTTTTTATGCTTTCATCTACGCCAAAGCTGAAATATTTTGTTGAAGTTGAATGGAAATCAGCTCACAATTTCTGATCCAAGTTTAAAACATAAGCAATTTTGCAAACCTAATTATACATATTTAGAAAAAGCTTAGAGGCTTGTTAGAAACCATTCCTGCCCTGGAGACCTTATAAGCTTATGAAAATCAGAGATAAACAAAGGGCAGAACCATCATGCTCATTTTGCACATTTCATTAGATCTAAAGAGCAAGCCAAATGTGTGGTGAGGAGGAATAGGGCAGGATAGGAGGTCTGGCTCAGAGCCTTACAGTTCTATGCATTTGCAATGCATTTTTTTCACATATGCAGTAAAGTTGCTATTACAGTTGATCGAGAGATAGTTTAAAAATATGTGAATTGAACAGTTTAGGAATAACTTCTTTTTGCAGATTGTAATTGGTTCCAGTTCCAGTCCACAGAGCAAGAAACCTCATCTTGAATATTTGTGTTAGATCCATAAGGGTTATCAAGCCTCCTACTTCAAATCACAAAGCAACCTGTAAGTACAGGAATTACAGAGAAATTTCCCAAAATATGGAGTCTTTTGTCACCTGCCTAACCGTTTTTCCACATGGTGTGTGGCAGAGTACTGGGTACTCTAAGGAAAAGGCATTGAATTAGTATCAATAGGCCAATTCTTGCCTATGCAGCTAGCCATTTTTCATATCAGTTACTTATATTCCTAGTAGAGGGTTCAGATATATCTCATTCCTTAATAATCAGCATAAGTAATGTGGTCTTGCATGGTAAAACCACAAATAACCAGCTAGTCTTATCCCAACTTCATCATTTTTTCAGATGATTGAAATATTATTCTGATTGCTGTCTCTAGTTAGAGAAGGGCAAGTTAAATAGATCTGTGTCCTGGTTTTGGCTGGGATAGAGTTAATTTTCTTCCTAGTAGTTGGCATAGTGCTGTATTTTGGATTTAGAATGAGGATAATGCTGCTAACACAGAGATGTTTTTGTTGTTGCTGAGCAGTGCTTACACTAAGCCAAGGACTTTTCAGCTTCACATGATGCCCTGACAATGAGTAGGCTGGAGGTGCACAAGAAGCTGGGAGGGGACACAGCCAGAAGAGCTGACCACAATTGACCAAATGGATATTCCATACCATATGACATCATGCTGAATGATAAAACTAGGGGGATTTGACTGTGGGGTGGCAGCCAGCTGCTCAGAAGCAGGATGGACATCAGTCAGTTGGTGGTGAGCAATTGCACTGTGCATCACTTGTTTGGTATACCCTTTTAGCATTATTATTATTTTCCCTTCTTTTTCTATCCTGTTGAACTGTATCTCAGCCTACAAGTTTCACCTTTTCTCTGATTCTGTACCCCATCCCACCGAGGAATATGGAGTGAGTGAACAGCTGTGTGGTGTTCAGTTGTCTGCTGGGTTAAACAACAACAGTCCATCACCTTTAAATTTCCTGTAATAATTTAAGAAAGAAGTCTTTCAAATATCTCTATATATTTTAATTCCATAGTGAATTCAATCCCATATGTTAATGGCTGTTCCAGACATACAAAGGACAAGACATTTTATCCATTTATGCCCATTTTGCAAAAAACTAATTTTACAGAATATAAGTGGAATCTGATAATAAGATCTTTTATATTCTATTGTATTACAAAGAACTACCCATGACCAGGTTAATGGAAATCTATTTTTTCTTAGGTTCAGTCAAGAAAAAAACCCAAATCTATTAATAGGTTGGGATCAGAGCAGAAACTCACTAGCAAAAATCATGAGAGTTTGCTTTTACAACACCAAAAGATTGAAATCCTTCATTTTTAGGCATCTTTTGAGAGAGTGTATGACTCAGGATGCAAGCATGGCATCTTGATATCAGCAGAGAGCAGGTCTCTTGCAATCTACTCACTGCAACAGAAAAATCAGTTTATAATGACTCTACTATGTGGACAGAAGAGAGACTGTATAACCTCTATTTTAACCTAATACAGAGCAAAGGGAGCAACTTCACAAGCTGAAGCACCTGCTGCAAGAATGATAGTTATTAGAATGAAATAAAATACTTCTTTCTTAGCCCAACTGTATCTTATTTAATGTAAATCTGGTTAGCAGCTCACTGCAAAAGACAGCTGATAGGGATTTGAGACACTTTTCATTACTGCTTTATTATTTGGCTTTCATCTGCTAATAGGAGCAAAAGAAACTATTTTTCTCAGAGGAAAAGAGAACTCCTACTGCCCCACATTTTCATATATACTGATTATGATAATGTTCATAAAACTAGTGGGCAGTTCGATGTGAATACACTACACAAATTATTGAAGACACGTTTTCAATGAAATTTAAGATTTTATGTTATTTTTGAAAACGTGCATGGAATCAAATGCGTATTCAAAGGATGAGTAGAAGGCTGGAGATTTTCACCATCGAGCCTGACTATTCTTGGGGAAGGAGAGCGATTTCTTAGTAATTATGGCTTGATACTTCTGCAAAGAAACAAACAGTATGATTTAAGAACAGCTCTGAAACACTTTGTATTGAAATAATATCAAAGGCAGAAGGTAGAGCTAAGAGTGAGGATTTGTACTTGTGGTGTAACAAGTTTTTGTAATTATTTCCATACCGCAGGAAAAAGAATGTACCTTGTGATCAAATTCATGTTGAAGGAAATGATCTTCCAACTACATAAGTGCAAACTTCATGACCTATTTTCCTTGAACTAGAATTCTTTAACCTTGAATGTCTCATAATTTGCACTTTATGGCTTGAATTGTATAACAACAGCCACAAAAAATAAACTGAGCCTTGCACAAGTTTTTCACTGTGTAAAAGTACATGACCTGTACAGCTCCCAAGATATTTCTGGAAAGCAAACAAACAAACAAAACCCAACAAAACCAACCAACCATTTTTAAAATACAAACAAACAAACCAAAAAAGGAAAATAAAAGGGAAGGGAAAAAAAAAAAAAAAAAAAAAAAAAAGGAAGTTTTTAAACTTTCCACTTTCTATTCCAAAGTAACTCATCTAGAAAATGGCCAGGTTTTGTAAATACCATTTTCCTTTCTAACTGTCAGCTAAAAGGCAAGAGTTTTTTTTAAAAAAGCACAGCCTCCCTGACACTCACTACATCTTTGCCACCATGTTACCTGCCCATATATCAGCATCCCACAGTGTCATGGCAAGACACTTTTCCTCCTGAAGAGCAAAACAGTCACATTTTCCACTGAATCACAGAATATTAGGGTTTGGAAGGGACCTCAAAAGATCATCTAGTCCAACGCCGCTGCTAAAGCAGGATCACTTAGATCAGATCACAAAGGAATGCATACAGGCATGTTTTGAATGTCTCCAGAGAAGGAGACTTCACAACCTCTATGGGCAGCCTGTTCCAGTGTCTGTCACCCTCACTGTGACAAAGTTTTTCCTTATGTTTACCCAAAACCTCCTATGCTCCAGCTTGTACCCCACCGAAGCTTCTTGTCAAATGCATTCACACATTGTTTCACGTTCCTCTACATATATTTTTTGGAAAACATGGGCACAGTTTCAGGGGCACTGAATGGTCTACCCCAGCTCTGGGATGCCAACATTTAGAGACCCTCTTTAGACATTTTAAGATTATATTTTACACACTATAAGCTAGGAGATAGGACTTGCAAATGACATCATCAGCATTTGAATTGAAAGCCTTGATTTCTATCATAAATATAATAACTATGTTGACAACATTCTACAATACATCTCTATTAAAATTGATTTACCAAAATTCACAGTTCACTTAAAATAGTCAGCTGAAAAATTCCCCTATTAATGAAATAGACAAATCAGTATGACTTCTACAAAATTTATTAAAACTTATAATTTATGTCCAGCTCAGTACAAGAAGACTCTATTTTGAAATATATTTTAACAAAACCTGTTAAGTAGCTACAACACAAAACAGCTGTTACTATACATTTGTAAAGCAATTTCTGAGTTAATTGAACCCATTCTTTACTGTAAAAATAAGTGGGATCTATTTCTTTAGATTTCTGATAGATTGAATTTTGTTGAATTCTATCCACTTTAAATCAATGACACACTTAAGCAGTCATAATGGGGAAAGTTTAGCAAACTAAGTGTCATGCACAGAGCAAAACCTCATTTCAGGGAAGTTCTGTATTAGAACTCCTGTAAATTTATTTTGTTTCAGTCAATTTTCTACTCAAATTAAAAGTGGACAAATAATTTTTGGTATTTGTCTGTTTTAGCTATGTCTTCCTTTCCCTTTTTAAACTTGGAGTGAACACCTTGCATTTTAGGCTCTGCAAAAAAAAATTCAGATCTCTGAAAAAAAATAGCAAACTTCTTAGGACTTAGTCATATAGGAAGATGGGAATGTATAGGAATAAATGCATTAGTGTAAGTGAAAATTTTTAAGAAAGACAGTATTAATTTTCTTCTTGAAGGGTATTGTGCCTCACACAAAATATGTTCATTATTAAACATTTATGTTTTGTCTTCTATCATTATTTTTTCCCTTGCCTTTTGGCAGCTGTCAGAATTTATAGAAGGAATATGAACAACTTAAGCTCTGTGGTATTTTTCTGATTATTGCCTGTCTTTGAATTCATCTAGAGAGCAGAGACAGGCTTTTAAAGATATTCTTTATCTAGTTCTATTCAGAAGAGTTTTCAATGAGTCTCTTTGTCATTTATGTGTTGGAATGTAAGAGGAACTCATCAAGTCTTCCATACATAAAGCATGTCTTCTGGATACCACTCTTCTTTCTGTAAAGACTCTGCAGTGATGGATAATTAAGGATTACTGGTATGGAAGTAAGAAGGATAAATAAAATCAACTCATGAAAAATATAAGGGATTAAATGTAAACTAGGTTCTTGATTAACTGTCCTTTAAAAACTTGTCTTTAAGGATTATCTTGATGATTCAGACTATTGTTTAACACTAGGTCTCTGTTAGACTTTAAATCTTACATCCCTCCTCCTCTTTATTTTCTACATTTGCTATATTTAATCTCTGATTAGATGTAAATGCTGGGAATCAGGAAGGGGTCACCTTGAGTTTGTGCAGCACCTAGTTCAAAAGAATCCTATTCTTAGTGTCAAAGTCATTACTGTATGTCATAAGATCACCCTCAAAATAGCACTCCAAGAAATCAGTTTCATGGATCCAAATCCTTCAAAGACCCTGACAAATTTAATTGGACCATAGGAGAAACGTGAAGCAAAATAAGTTCAAACAAGTCTTTGTAGGATCACAGATGCACACAGTAAAATATGAATATATTCTTTGCTGCATTTCAGAGGCAGAAATCTAAACATATGGAGCAGGTAAGCTAAACTTATGTTACTTTGCCTTTACAGAATGAGCAACAGTGAAAATACTCTGAATATGTGTGAAGGAGAGAATTAAACCTTTTTCATCACATTTTTCACCAAAGAAGTTGTTCAAGACAATGGAATTTTTTTAGTACTAAAGACACAAGGTATGCTGCCTTCTTTATTGAAAGTTTCACCTGAGTGGAAAAAAAGAAATTTTTAAAAATCCATTTTCAGATAGGGAAATTATTCCTGGGTGTGGGTGTATATAGAAAAATAAGGGTAGAGTTTAAGATTAAGCAAAGAGTAGGAGGAAATGTCTGTAGAAGGAAAAGTAGGATTTTATATCCTTAAAGTACAAAGTTAAAAGACATCTGAAATACCATCAGAAATAACATCAGTAAAGAGAATGCAAAGTTATGAAGCATACCTTGATCATTTGTCAACTGGGGTCAAATGTAATTTCACTTTTTCCTGACAAAAAATATTTCTCTTTTGACATTAAAATAAAGTGTCATTAACCTCAAATAATACTTCTCTCTTTTTTTTTTTCTTTTTTTCGTCTCCCAAGAGAGAGACCTCAGGAGCCTCAATTTATTTATTTTTTTTACAAAGTTGAGCAGTATCAGCAGGAAGTTGCTTGAAGGAAACCTACAGCAAAACCTCTTTTCAACACATGGTGAGACTGTACCTCAGGAATTATGAGACCATTCAGTCACTTCAAGTAGCTGGGCAGGACAATATGTCGAAATATGGTAAAATACCATACTATGAGGCAAAGTGAGGCAAAGTTGAACTTTCAGGTTCAACTATACATTAACATAACTAAGTAAACCAAAGTCAACCCAGCAGGATGATTCTCCTACCACCATTTTTGTTCGTAGGTACCCAAAGCAGAAAATCATCTAATCTGGGGCAGGGGAATCAAATGGAGATATCAGGAAGTGTGGGAGTGGGAAGCAGGCTGCCCAGGGTGAAGGTCCTGTCACATCACCTACTCCCACCTCCTCTTCTTGCCAGGGAGAGCTCTGGCAGGAATTCATCTGTGCACTTGGCACTGTCACTCTTCACTCGTCCAGCTCCTGCCATTGCAGGACCTCCTTATCCCTTCTTTCTATTGCTTCCATTAGTTACTAGTATTTTCTGAGGTTTTCCATCTGGTTCCTGAGGTTGACTATGATCTGGGCTAAGCCTTCTGTGGCTCTTTTTGAAGTATCAAAGCCCCTGATGCTTCTCAGAGGGGTATTTCAGCAATATTATGCTGCAGCCAAAGGAGGAATGGGCAGGAAAAACAGGAGCTATGGTAGGATGTCTGGAAGAGGTGGAACTGTCTTAGGAAACTGAGAGCAAAAATAAAGTTGTGCTGCCCACAGGGTTTTGCCTCTGACTTCAACATAAATAAAATGAAAGGACACAGACTTTGTCATCCTAAGCATATGATTCTTGTAATCAGTAAGTATCATGACTTTCAAGTCAGTTAGCATTACATTGTCCATGTTACACAATCACCTGCTCCTTTGGCTCAGTATTTGACTGCCCTAATGTAGACTCATAAAAGATTAGTATTAAAGTCATTCTTACTTAACCCAATATTCACATCATAGTTATCCTACCATAACTCTTTCTGTCTTTCTTCAACAAAGCTTATTGTTGCCCACCAGTCCACCATATTTCAGCATTCAATTTGCAGAGTCAGAGGAAGGGCAAACACCCGTAAGTTTACATCTTACTGTGCTACCTTCACCTTTGAAACAATTGTTACAAAAAACTTTCCATCAAAACTACATCATGAACAACTGTGCAGAGAAAGGCGATGGATTAAGGACTCTGTTTCCAATGTTGTCAGGCCAATGATTTTTCTAAGTGCAGTGCTAAATTAATTTATGGTAACAGGCAGCTGTATGCAGTAATCTTCCTACTATACATTGCACAGCAGCACAAATCTGACAAATAATTCAGAAGGAATTATTGTAACATTCATAATCATACTTACTCACAAATATGCCACAAAATGATCCCAGGCTGGCAGTTTAATAGCTTTATCTCTGATTACTGTTCCCATAAAAACCTCAGAGAAACAGAAGTGCCTGCATTTGGATGACAAAATCCCCAGCTATTTCAAAGACAACTAAAATTTTAAAACAATAAAGATGTTTTTATTGTTCCCTACAGTAAAAGCATGACAGACTAAATAACGATACTAGCATAAATTCAAGGAAAGCCTCTATCTCTCTAGCAGAGGCTGAGACAGGAATCATTGGCCTCAGGCATTAGCTCAGCGAAGCACTCATAGCTATCTTCATAGCAATTCCTATTTCAGAGTAAAAAACGCCCATGTTAAGATAAATTCGAGATACTTTTTCAGTTTTATTGTGTTTCTTCTTTCAGATATCAAAGGTATTTGGCATAGGACTTTCAAAACAGTTTTCTATTCTCAGTGCATTCTCCACTCTTCAAAGACATCATAATTGTGAGTAAAACACATTCCCTGTCACGCCACTTTCCTTTAATTCCAAAATTGCAACTCTGATCTCCATCCCTTCCTGAGCTGGTTATTTATCTCCTTGGGCCTGTTACTTGCTTTCCATGAAGCATCTTAGTCTTCTCTATACCCAGAAAGAAGGCGAGGACACCCACTAAGTTACAGCTCTACACTTCCAAATACATCCCCAGGATTCATCAGGAGGCTACACTCCACATATGCAGCAATGGGACAGCCATGCACCATTGGTGAATCTCATCTGCAGGGACCTGAGGAAAAAGGTTGCTCCAGGGTTGTGCTGAGACATGGATCTGCCTATGGTTTGTGTGTCATGCAGGGTGAGAAATGTACAGGATTATGTGTCAGACATGGAGCTTTCATCAGTTATGGCTAATTTTTAATTTCTGATATTCAGTGTGGGATATATGTCTCCAATAGGAAGTGTTTACAACTGTGCTAGACTTCTGGCAGCACTTACATAGACAGGAAAGAAATGGGCACTTCCAGGATGCCTATGGCAAAATGGTTAAAACACCTGGTTTTCTCCATGGCTTATAAATGTCTTTTGTACATCTGGTCATCTACACTGCAGACAAGAAAAGGCGTGGGGAAAAGGGGAGATGAATCCCCATCTTAATCATCAGCACTGTAGTTATAGGACAATAAGTAGAGTAAACCAAGATTTTTTTTAAAAAAGGGAGGAGGGATGTTTTGAAGTGATTATCATATAATGGCTATCCTTATTCCTCTTTAATTTGATGTCATTTGGTAGAGCAGAGAATTCTCACCAACAAAGAATAAGGAAAAAAATTTGTTCCTAAACATGAACCCACAGAGACGATTCAGTAGCATTGCTTCTAAGAGGTCCTGTCTATTCATCCTGTCATCACAGAACCAAAATGCAAGTGTGTCTATGACTCTTACAATATTTGAAATTCTTTGAACTATGTTGTCTAATCCCGTAAAATATCAATGATGACATTACTCTAATATCTCCACAAGCCAATACTGTATCTGCAAATTGTATTATTCCTCCATTTCCAGTCAAAGAAGTGTCACTAGAGGAATGGTTTTTTATCACTCAAATTGTGTCTCCTCTGTTGAGAATCTAAAATGTTCTTACTGGTAATGTTTTATCTACGGAGAGGAAATCATGATGCCTGGAGTGCTCTGGGCATAAAAAAAAAGATATGGAACTAATCAGTGGTTGCAGTAAAAGGGTTTGGGACACAAATTTGTCTCCCATGGGAAATTCTAACATTTTAAATGGGTTTCATTTTTAATTTAAGAAAAAAAGAAAAAAAGAAAGCAAAAATATTAAAATTAAAACAAAGATAGAAAGAGAGTGACTCATAAAAAGCAAAAAAACTTTGTTTCAATAAGGTAAAACCACAGAAAATGGAAGTTAAAAAAATAACATGAAACAACAGAATACAAAATACATATTTTGCCAATGTAATTAAAAGAGTTGGAAATAATCCTTTCTACTCCCTTTCATACAGAAATTCATCAGAATGGATGCACTCTTATGAAGCTTTTCAGTTGCTAAAACTGTCCTTTCTAAATTTTCTAAATGCCATTTCTCAACAGCAAAATTTTCTCTCCAGTTTTTGAGCAGATCTGTTTTAGGGGGTGTCATGCAAAAAGTGGTTAAAAGCTCCCAGGAGCACTCTAGTTTGTCAGACCCAGATTGATCTAGCAATGCAAACAAAGGGAGGTTTCAGGAGTGAGGCAACAGGTTTCCACAGTCTAAGTGGGACAGCCACAAATACAGCTGAGGTATAAGTCTTTCTGCACAGTAGAAGAGGCCACCTCCAAAGGTACTTACATTTGTGGGCAAGTGCATTAGCTTAAGCTAGGCCATTTGAGAGAAAAGGTACCTGTTAAATCGAGTCACAAGTGGAGTCCTCAGGGTTAAAACAGAAAGTCAGCAAGTTTTTAGGATTCATTACTGCTGGTAGACAATTAAAGAAATAAACAGGTTCAGCAAAAATGAGGCTAAGCCATTTTTCTGTCACATTTGGTGGGTACTTGCATCCATAGAATCATAGAATTGTCCAGCTGTTATTCCATCACTACCAGTAAATCATGTCCCTAAGATCCACATCTATACATCTTTAAAACAGACCAATTCTATACATCTAGGGATGGTTGACTCAACCACTTCCCTGGGGAACTTGTTCCAGTGCTTGACAACCTTTTCAATCTAAACATCCCTCGATACAACTTGAGGCTGTTTCCTCTCATTCTATTACTTGTTACTTGGGAAAACAGACAGACCCCCCCCTCTCTACAACCTCCTTTAAGGTAGTTGTAGAGAGTGATAAGGTCTCTCCAGTTTAATATTTCTGTTAATGATCTGAATACCTGGACTCCTGCACATCTCAAAAAAGGCTGCCTTCAAGCACATGGGAGAAATAAGTTCTGTTACACTGCAAGCTTGAAAACTCTGAAGAAATGGTCTGAAATCAACAGACAATTGTGACAAGTATTTGTTCAAGAAAAAGAAATCAAGGAGATCCACACAAGATGGAGAATAAGTATTCTAGGCAGATTTCTGGTAGAAAAAGAGCTAGAGGGGGTGACACCGTGTCACAAAGTGAATATAAGTGAATAGGGTACTCAGTCCTTGGGATGTGTCTAGTGGAAGAGAATCAACAATGAAGACTAATATATATAGTTTTAAGCAAAATGCCCAAAGAGGTAGATTGAAAGAAAGAACAACATGAATGATAAGAAATTTTGAAAAAAATACATTTTAAGAGAATTAGAAGTTTGACATCTAAACATTCTTACTCATGAGAATTGTACAATATTCTTATCTATGTAATTTAGACTCAGATTAATTACCAAATTATTTGGGATTACAAATTTCCAATTGATTGTACTGTATTGTGTTTAATTTGTGAATTATTGATTTGAAGTCTTGGCAGGTTCTGAGGGATTTTGTTAGTGCAAAAATTATGTTTAATGCTGTTGGCTACTAATATATACAAAAGGTAAACAGATAAAATTGGGATGTAAAGAGGGAGCAACTATGAGGTTTCTATATTTCCTCCCTAATTCAGAAATAAAATAGTACCAGGCTTAGTAACAGATTATGGAGGAAGAGGAGTAGGGAAACTAGTTGCCTTGTTTTGAGTGTAAGATGAGAATTGTAGCAGTTTTAATTGTAACTGCAGCTTGCAGTGAGATTTTTCTTTGGTGTTAACACAGCCCTCATAAGTGAGTATTCTGACAGTGCTCAGTAAATTATTATGCTTTGTATTGAGCCAGACACCAGCCAATGCAGAGATAAGATGGAGCTTTGCCAAGTGAACAAAACCATACAGTCTCTGACTTGCATAATTTTTTTTTCCTTTAAGGGGAAAAAGGATATAACAAAATGTATTTGTTGGCTAAATGGACCTTATCTCAGTTACATGGCTCTACCCTACAGCACTGAGTACAATTAACCTTATTCCAGATATACGATACTGAAATTGTCATCAGAAGCAGCCCTGAAATTTGGGGTTATTCTGACATATAATGAGGCCAGAACAAAAACCATCATGTATAGCACTTACCTAAATGAATGACTGAACCAGTCAATAATTTGGAACCCTTTTATAGCCAGTTTAAAATAAATTTTTGTCAACAATTTGTCTTTTCAGAACAAGAGCCTCTAATTAGGGACACAAAGTTTGTCTGTGGACTTTCGGCATGTTTACCTGAGCATACTGCTGTTTCTATTTCACAACCATGTGTTAAATTTACAATTACCACTACATCTAATGCTAATCTTTGGCTGCTTTGTCAGATGTTACCACCGAACAGTGAAGATGGTGAGGTTGAAGAAATGCCTGCAGATTTCGAACATGTCATAGGGACCAGATGGAAGAACCTGAGTAATTTGGCACTCTTGATGCTGACTTACATTACAAAGGGTTGAAACCATCCCTCTGTTAAGGAGATGTATGAGATGGCAATGTGAGAGTCAATGCTCCAATATGCTTACATAGTATTCCACAGTTTGCAACATGTCCTAAGAGACTCCTTTTCAGAAGGCTGAAAATAATTTGGACTGATATATAACAGGAACTCACAATTGCATTGCCAGTATTTTTACTACAGATTTTCTTTACAGTTTTGTGCTGAGAACAAAGATGTTGCAAGAGAGAAATCCACTTCACTATAAACAGGCTTGAGATGTAAAACTGTCACATTTTTTAAATGAAATTAAATTATTTTGCTTTTAATTTGTGCACCACAGTAAACTCTGCAGCTCCTGTACTGACTCCATAGAACAATTTTCATGTCTGTATCTCACATATCAGCAATAACTCCTTTGTCTGATATTGAATGGCTCATGATTGTCATGTACATTATACTACACAATAAAGCTGGGATCTAAATCTTGGGTCTTTTGCAAGCCAAGGTATGTTCTTTCAGCTTTCATTCTCCTCATCTGTAAAAATGGGATAGAAAAGATACTTCAGAGAGGCACCATGGTATCAGCTCATCAAGTATTCAGTGTTTTGTACAAAGCTCTTGAGGAACCATAGTTAGGTATAATTTGTAGTAGTAAGTAGTAAGTGTCAAATACTGGACATATTAACAGATGATAGCATGGCAGTCAGAAGGTAAAGTTTTAGAAACAGACTTCAAAACAATTCTCATATCAGTCAATACTGAAATTCTATTACTTTGCAAGTAAAGATTTAGGGCCCAGACAGCTTGATCAGATATATTAAGAATTTAAAGTTTACAAAGACATAAATGAATGTTAATACTGCAAATTCTGACAACTTAATTTAACTCCCCTGTCCCAGCTGCATTATCTGCAATGTCCCATGTTTCCCTCTACAGAACTCTTCCTCTTTTGGTCAATTATGTGTCTACTGGGGATGTCTGTCCCTAATACATTAAAGAGCAGATTTAATACAATAATAGCAGCAATACATTAAAGAGCAAAACTTACTCTTCTCCATTCCAGATACATTTGCCAGATCCCATTATACTGCTCACAAACTTGTTATAATTTACTTTCCTTAGGAAATTCTTGGAGAACAAAAGGGACAAAGTCATTATCTAAAGGGCTTTAAAAGACAGTACAGCCTTAGACAGCAAAGTCTTTGCAGCAAACAGCATTTTGTCTTTTACTAAGCTGGCAAATCAGCCTTTGGCTTCCAAAAGGGAATAATGAACCAAGAAGCACGAAGCAACTATTTCATGAGAAGTTTTAATTTTTGCTTTTTATTTTTAACAAGGTAACACAGCAGAGGACTGTAGGTCATTAGCAATTCCCAAAAACATTTGCTAGTAAATCCTAGTAGTACAATTCCAAATTTAGGGCTTATATATCTATATTTAACTCCACTTAAAATTTGCAGAATATATCACTCCAATCAATTGTCATCCTGTATGTTTACAGTACACGTTATCCTACCTCTAATAGCTACACTAACAGAAGTAATAAGAAAATCTGGAAAACCAAGCACTCAACAGTCTGGAAGAGTTGTTGTCTATCTGACTGATTATCCTACAGATTGCAATTATAGGCTTATGTTATTCATCCTTCCTACAAACTGCCTTGACTAGAGGATGTTTGGATCCATAGAAATCCCTTCTGCTTGCATTCAGGCATTAGCAGAAATAAGCCTTTAAATTCTCTGTGGATATATTAATGCTTAGTGACTCCAAACACTAAGGATTACTATTCTCATAGCTGGCATCAGGAGTCCCAAATATTGTAAACTTGTATCTGCAAACACAATTAATTACAAGTAGAGTAATTCAGAAACAAATGCTGGGGTGGGAGAAATGCAATATGCATCCTGATGTAGGGCAGCCTAGGAATTGCGCATGGGTCCCATCTGACATACTCAATATTATTCATGCCAGGATTAGACAAGTACCAAGGTTAAAAGTACTCAGCAATCAGGATCTGGATAAACCACTGTTAGTTAGCACTTAGTTTAAATTCCTATATCTCTTCTGGATCTAATAAACTTATAGAACTTAAGTAAATGAAATCAATTTAAGCTATTGCATGGAAAAGGTGACATCAAAGATGCTTTGTGGAAAGTCAAAAGGTGGGCAAAGTTCTCCACTCTCACTTTCCCCACAGAAAAGGCACATTTTAGTGTGCCTGGTAGGAAGGAGCTCATCTTTGATCTTGAGGGAATGTCTGATCTTTGGATTCTTGTGCAACTGAGCTGTACCAGAATCACTGCGGTTGGGATGGTCTACAGATGCAAGGGAGATGAGATTAACTGGGGAAAATGTACAGGCTAGGGCATTCAAGACTTTCTGCTTATGGTGTGTTGACCCCGGCTGGACACCAGGTGCCCACCAAAGCCAGTCTATCACTTCTCTCTTCAACTCAGCAGGCGAGAGAAAATATAATGCAAGACTCATGTGTCAAGATAAGGACATGGAGAGATAACTCCACAATTACCATTATGGGCAAAACAGACTCAACTTGGGGAAATTAGTTTAATTTATTACAAATCAAATCAGAGTAGGACAATGAGAAATAAAACTAAATCGTAAAACCACCTTCCTCCAACATTTTTCTTGTTCCTGGGCTCAACTTCACTCCCAATTTTCTCTACCCTTCCCCCCCACAGTGGCACAGGAGAACAGGGAATGTCAGTTAAAACGCGTTGTCTCTGCCGCTTCTTCCTCCTCAGGGAGAGGACTTCTCACACTCTTCCCTTGCTCTAGTGTGGGGTCCCTCCCATAGGACACAGTCCTCCACAAAATTCTCCAATGTGAGTCCTTCCCACATGCTGCAGCAGTTAAGGAACAACTTGCTCCAATGGGGGTCCCCCATGGGGTCACAAATCCTACTAGCAAAACTGCTCCAGTGTGGGCTCCCCCCTCCACAAGGCAACAGGTCCAGACAGGATCCTGCTCTAGTGTGGGTTTCCCATGGGGTCATAGCTTCAATCTGCCATCCATCTGCTCTGACTTGTGGTTCTTCATAGGCTGCAGGTAGATGAATATCTGCTCCACTACTTACCTCCATGGGCTGCAGAGGGGAAGCCTGCCTGACCATGGTCTTTACCATGAACTGCAGGGACATCTCTGCTCCAGCACCTAGACTATCTCTTCCCCCTCCTTAGTGTGTGCAGAGTCGTTTCTCTCACATAGCCCCACTCTTCAACTGTTGCTGCTGTGTTACACAGTCTTTTTTCCCTCTTCTTATGTTCTCACAGAGGCACTAATACCATGGGCTCGTCACTGACGAGCTCAGCCTTGGCCAGCAGCAGCTCCATCTTGGAATCTGCTGGCATTGGCACTTTTGGACATAGGGAAAGCTTCTAGCAGTTTCTCACAGAAACCACTGCTGTAGCCCTTCACTACCAAAAAATTCCCCACAAACCCAATATACTACAGCAGAGATATTATCTGTTCTTGATAGAGAATTTAATATACTCATTGCAAAAGTGAAAATGTTAAACATTAAGACAAAGATACCTGAACCTTAATGATGTTGCTGTGATCTCACATAGGGACAGTTCCTTTGA
Source organism: Megaceryle torquata (assembly GCA_024611175.1). Taxonomy (NCBI): domain Eukaryota; kingdom Metazoa; phylum Chordata; class Aves; order Coraciiformes; family Cerylidae; genus Megaceryle; species Megaceryle torquata. Next base: position 15,003 of record JANIJG010009108.1, on the reverse strand, counting down.
CTCAATCAAGTGAGCAACCCAGACACCCATATTTAATAAGAATGCATGCTTTCACTGGTTAATATGCATGAATACCAAGCAAATTTTTATAGTCCTTGGTTACTTTGTTTCCACAATTACACAATTTGTTTACACAGTTGCGCAATTTATGCTAATATACAGATATTTTAGGCTGAAATAAAGCAAGTGTGTTTCTTTAATTTAATCATTTTGAAAGATACAACTTTTATGTAAAGTGGCTGATGAAGGAAAACACGAATAATTATATAAACTTGAGTAGATTGCAGCTAAACAAGAGCAAGTTCTTGATTCTCCTCTGCAGTCATTCAAACAAAGATGTTCAAAGTATTAGAAAAGGTTTTAGAATGACAAGCAGGACTTACCTCTGACAACCTCCATGAAGGATAAAACAATTGACAAATAAACAGAAAATGAATCCAAGATTGGAAGAACGTTAACTTCTCATCAGAAAGAAACATGACTTGATTAGAAAATATTTGGATACTTAGTACCTTAAGGAAATATTCACTGTATTTATTTCTTTGTAATTGTGGTGTTCAGCATTTTTCTTACAAAGCCAAGATAACCTTGTCTCCTCTTGGACAGATCCTGTCCCTTTCAGATTTTCTGAGAAATTTGGCAATACTCAAAAAAGTCTGTTCCAGATTAAAAGTGATATAATTTCTTATATCTTCCAAACTAAGACCTGATATCCTTAATTTGCAACATCAGTTTATAATTCATAACTACAGCACAGACTTGATCTTTCCCTCAGTTAGCATGAACTTTTACAAATTAGACGTTAATGTCCCTTGTGTTGTACTTACTGAAAATTAAGCTGAGATAGAAGTTGATTTGTTAATTGTCATTGCTGCAGGAGGGCACAGAAACTATGAAGTTAACAGATTAGTAATTTTCTATTAAATTGACATAATTTGGTTTGAAAGCACTGACTAACTTAAGTGGTGGTTTCCAAGCAGAATAAATCTGCAGGAGTACTTCTGAGACTAAATGTAAACAATGCTAATATGCTTGCAGATTTAGATAAGTAGCATCAGCAATGTTTTATATCATATATAGTCTATGGCCTTAATAATATTTGGTGCAAATTTGAAATCAAAAATATATTTTTTGTTTTATTTTCTAGAGCTCCTTTTGAATAGAATACATATTGCCAAGCTAAAGTTGTGAAAAAACATGGCTTAATGAGCAAAACAGTTGTATCTTGACTTTTCTGATGCTGCAAGTTCTTTGAAAGAGAAGTTCTTTCTGTCTTTGGCCTGTTCAGTACTGAGAATATAGCTAATGCTATGAAAAAAGTTTAATAAGTCTGGTGTTGCACAAAAAGCCCCAAGCCATTTGGGGTAAACAATATCCATCCTAGCCACATAAGTAGAACGAAAATACCCACACTCTCTACTTCAACATTGATGCAGCCTGCCAGAGGCATTGAAAGCTGTCTGCCTGTGCAATTTCAGTATAAAAAATACTTTTCACTGAATCCATGTACTTCTGTACCACTGTACATTGTTGATTCACAAGCACTGCTGGACACAGTACCTGAGGATGCCTTCTGCCTCCGTACTCTGCAGCAGTTTCTTCAGGTGTTAGTAGCAGAATGGTTTTCTAGCAGTTGGGCCTTGTGCACTCATACTGACTTCTATTAGTATGTAAGGCACCATCCCTATGCTATATAGCAACTTCGAGGAAGGTCTCATCGGAATAAAACATCTCAGTGCTACTTGTGGTAGTCAGTTCTTAATTTTCCCATGAACCATTATAGAAAAGGGTTAGTGCAGTAATTCAAATACACACCAGTTGTCCCCAGAATAATACTGAAGAAACAGATATTAGGAAATTATCAAATTTAGATTACTATATTAATAAAATAAATTCTGTAGTTCTTGCCATAGCCTCAGTGTATATGGAGAAAACTAATTGGAGTCCGATTTACAAGGTATCCCTGCTGGGAAACTTGCGTTCCCACTCTGACTTCTCCTGTAAGTATTTGTCTGAGCCTTTACCTCTGTATCTGATATACCTCATGTAGCACCAGAGGCTAAAAACTGTGCTTCAGCATGAAAACCTCCTAAAAGTGGGGTCTTTCATTCCTGAAATGAATAAAGTCCCTTCATGTTGGGAGAGGGAAAACATGATCAATTAATTTACTCAGAAGCATTTTTTCCTATCTGGAAAAATGCAACTGTAAGAAATAGGGGTTCTCTAATGGATAGTCATCTGAGAACACTAGCTAGGAGTGCCTGTGTTCTTCACTGTAGGAGTTAGGGACCCGTAAATTGTTTCTAACTAACTTATAGTGTTACAGATAGCTTTCTTGCATGATAATTGTTAAGTGCCTTGTCATGAGCTACAATGCATACTGAGGTCAAAGAATATTGTATCTCAACAGTACAATCAAGTTTGTTTCATAAAATGATAAACATTGTATTAGAGAGGTTTAATCTAAAGGAACTGCAACTTTGTGAAAAGACCTAGGGCATGCCCATTTTGGCAAGGCTAACTTGATAACTTGTTTTTTACACTACACTGAGGACCAGATGGCAAGCAAGTTTGCAAGCTCAAGACAGTGCAGATGCAGGCCCAGTGCAAGATCTACAGTGTAGTGAAATGCATCATTATGTCACAATATTGTGTTCATGATGTCAGAATTACATCACCCATGTAAGATACAGATGGTTGTTCTAGGCATCAATAGTGAGGATTCAGGTGTCGAGTGAGTCAAAGCCACTCAGAGGTTAAATATTGAGAAGTTCAAAATCGCATGTGCCAGAAGGCCACCCATATCCAATCTGTTGTTGTTCTAAAAGAAAGTCCTTAAAAAAAAAAGAAAATAAATTCAATTTTCTAATGAAAAAGGCTAAGGGACACAGTACACAGTGTACAGTGTCACAGCAAAGGTGGATAGATTTGCTATGTGGAAATATCTAGACTATTTTGATGAAAATGGATATTCTAATAGGTTATGAACAAATGGATTATGTATAGCATGAAATTACTAGGAAAGCAACTTTTCTGCCAAACAGCCAAACCCAAGTAGAAGTAAAGCTTTCTCTCTTCAGATATGAAGGGTAGGCAAAAAAATTCCCGCAAAAACAACAGAAGAGCTGCAGCAAGCTGTAGATCAGGAAAAAAAAATATATATCCATTTCTTTTACAAAGGCTTAAAAACTGTAGTTCTAAAGGCAGGGCTGTCAAGCTACTTCCCAGCAGAAAGAATCAAATACAGTTGACTGATGAAAACAAAACCTTGGTGTGAACACTGTAGCAGTTTATGAAATGGTCTGTCATCTTTGATGAAATGCTATAAGAAGACTGGAAGCAGCAACTAGCAACCCTGGAAAATTTGCACCCTCAAAGCTACCAAATGGATGTCACCAGATGAGATGAAAGGCATGATGGGTACTCCTATAAAGTGATATATGGATGGCAGTCAGCAGATGGTTGTGTTACTGGTGCAGGTAAAGATCAGTTTTCAGGAAGCTCAATGATGCAAATAATATCCCTCCCCGCTCACAAACCTGAGATGTGACCATCCATGCCTTGGTAAATCATTGTATTTCACTGTGCTCAAACTCTGCAAAAACCCTTGTGAGATCAATAGGCAGCTTCCCAGTTTAGGGAGCTTTACAGAAAACTTTCTCAAGGGCAGTTGAGATCTCAGTCTGACTGAAACCTGACTGTTGCAATTCATTTTTACAGCTGGGTAAAGTGAGGTGAAGTGTGCAGCAAAATAAAGACTTGCACACGATCTGTGTTAGGTGAAAGCCTTTCTGGCTGTAAGTTATGTCTTGGAAGTCTTTGCAAAAATCCTGATATTCAGACAGTTTTATAAATGCTGCCCACTAGCTTCATGGACTAGAGATGAGCTTCCTGATCACAGCAGACTACCACAACATTTCACTGTCAGCGAAACCAAGGAAGGCTATATTTGCCTCTTGCCTCCCTTTTATCATGTCTTCTGCAGTAATATTTTTATGCAGCCACAATGGAAGATCCACACTCAGTTACTAGATGGTGTTTTCTCCATGCAGAGACCTGTTGCAAAATCAATGGCTGTAGCACAGCCTTCTTTACTGGTGACTGTGCATTGTTCACCCATGGATGCTGGACTACACAACACACTATTGGCTTGTAAGATCCAAATGCCAGTCAGCCTAGAATGAATATGAAGAAAATAAATTCAGTCCTACACCTTTCCCTACTGGAAGTCACATATGCTTATTCAGTGGAGAGTGGTGATCCTCAGTATCCAGTAGCCAGATCCTGACAAATATTGCAATGGATGGTAGAGTCTCATGGAGGATTTCAGAAGCCAGCACAGCTTTGGGAGAGAACAAAGCACTGTATCTGGAATGAAAAAAATCATACAGCTTCAAGTAAAGTAAATGTATGTTATGCAAGTGTTGTCACTATTCTTATCTGTGAAAAATTTACCATTTTTGTATCAACCATGTACATGCTTTCTTGTGTCCTTACTGTTAGCAATTCCTAAACACTGAGTTCTTGGGGTACTGAGGATTCAAAGCTCTCGGTTTTGGTCTGGGCATCTGGTACATGTGTTGGGAAAAAGATTTTCTGAGGTTTTTTTGTGCAACCAAGTAAAGTAAGTGGCAAGTCTGAAAAACAATGTAGAAGGATATGGTCATCAGTTATATGGAACTTTCTCTACAGCATGGAAAACTATAGGTAGAGGCTATCTGCTGTGGCCAGATTATTGTTTGAGCATGTGAGCAAAACCAATTTATAACATCAGTACAAGAGGTGGCAAAGGACAGATGTTATGCATTTTGTGGGACAGATAACACTATGCATGATAAGATAATCACATTAAAAAATGAGATTAAATTTATCAATAAAACCCCACAAAAATTACATTCCAACAATGGAAGACCTCATAGTTCCCCAATGACAACAGTAAGAGTGAAGCAAATCTTGCTATTCCAGAATGTATACAATTTCATAGACTCCAAAACCCACTGAGTTTGAAAACTGAGATTTTCTATGAGAAGGAAAGTTATTCAGAAAGTAAAGATAGATGCTTATATATAAAACCATATAATGGTTTGGGTTGAGAGGAACCTCTAGTTCCAACCCCCCTGCCATGGGCAGGAACAACTGCCACTAGACCAGGTCTATTTGACCAAAGGTCCTGTTCCCTGGAGTATTGTCCACACAGTATCCTCTGCCATTCAAGTTGCTCTAGTAAGAGATTTCCTTTGTTTAAAGGAAAAACATTGATAGCCCTTAAATCTGAATGACAAATGTCAACAACAGAATTTCAGATTGTCTTGCATACATAAGTTTCAAATTTATGTAAGCATACACAGCACATTTGAACTGAAAAAGAAGGTGTAAGAATTTGGTAGATCATTTTGAACCAGATTAAGATCAATGCATTCTGAGTAAGAAATAAGGAAATGGACAAAGGTCCTTGCAATCAAAACACACCCCTTCTGTCATTTCATATAGGTAGCTTGATTCAGGTACCTCAAAGTCACCTATAATCACCATAAACAGCTACCATCTCCACCAAAGCTGCAGACTTGAACATGAGCTCATTCAACAAAGAGCTGTATTCTTTTCTCTCTCTCATTTGAGGTCATATTAACTATCACAAGGGACTCTGAATTTTTTATTTGTTTCAGTTCCAAAGAGCATAATTCAAACTTGGCAAAGAGCTATAGTTCCCTAAGGGCTTAGCAACTGGAGGAAGAGTCAGTAAACATGCTTTACTCATGAAGATAATACTAAGATAATGGGTTTCTCAGCTATATTTAGTTAGCACTGCTTATGTCCTCTGCAGAAAACACATGATTCTGCTACTCGTCCTTTCCAATTAATCAGTTAACAAATTATTTTACATGTTCCTTTGTTACTCACTAATACTACTTTTGACCCCAAAAGCCCTTTACAGCATTTCTACAGTAAAGAGGAATCAATATTCATGGTGTTTTCCTTGCTATCTGTGTTCATTTTGCAGTCTCTTTATTTCTGTTTGTCCAATGTGTGATGCAAACTCACAGATCACCTACATGTGCAGACTTCATGATTAGACTTCACATTTAAATACTTTAAAAAACACAGGATTTTCTTTGCCCTCCCTTGCCTTCTACTGACAGTTCTCTTAATAAGAGACAAGGAACATAGGTTCTGTGAGTTTTTTGACTTCAATTTTCCCTAAGTAGAAATGATGAGAGAAAACCTAGGGGATATTCATGTTAGAAGAATATAGCATATAACACTGAAGAATTCTTCCATTCTGTCTCATGGGTCTAGGCAGTGGTGCACTTCCAGGCCACTATGAAGTATTTGCCTTGAATAAGAATAAAGAATGAGTCACTGGTCAATGCCTGAAAAATTGTGTCACCATAAGGAACAGTAAAAACATGGATGGAACACTTGAAGAAAACTTAAATCTCCAGAATACACATTTGACTCATACCACCAGTTTCTATTGTGGCATAACAATAAAAAAGACCTCAAGCAACTGGCTAAAAGATTGCTGAAAGGCTATAACAGAAAGGAAGAAAGTAGCAGCACTATGAATACAGAAGAAAAAAGAGACGATGAAGATGAGGAGGAGGAAAAGGAAAAAGAGAGAAATATTTCCTCCTTTCAGCATGCCTGCAGCACCATTTGTCCCCAGCCTCAGCTGCAGGGTGAGAGCCCTTTGTTCCCACCTGTCAATATATCTCTATTCATGTTCATAAAACTGACCTAATGAAAGTGAAATACCTAGAACTGTAAGGCTGGAAAAACCCAAGCACCCCAACATAGCCAGGAAATTTGGAGTACAAACCACTGCCTTTTTCTCCTGTTTTTATCAGTAGGGTATTATTCACAATTAAATTTACATCCAAATTAGGCAGAACAGAGGCCACTTGTGGTGCCCATGCATTTGGCTGATTTACTGATTTTGCAGTATATCTCATATGGGCTTGCAAGGCAAACTTGAGACTAAATATAAGGCCCTGCTGTAAACAAGCAAATCACTGAACAAGGCAGAGAACCAGAAATTATTCCCCTAACTCCAATGTATAACCATATTTTTTTGCTTTGAATATCTGAGACTTTCAAGTTTCTGATATCTGATATTTCATTCACGTGCAGTTCCAAAAAATCTTCACAGCAAAACACTAAAAAAGCCTGGAACAATAAGATGCTTGTATACAATCTGCAATCAACAAATAAAGAATGTTAATTTTAAAACTTTGATCTATTAACAGCAAACATTTACAGTATCTCAGAGTTACATTCCTGTGATTGCAAACACAATTTACTGAAGAATAAATAAATAACCAAAACCCCTCTATTCAACTGCCCAGTGTAAGTACCATTAATTTATTCTTTATTCTAGAAAGAAGACAGTTCCCCAAAAGACTAACATGTTGCAAAAGAATAGAGATTTCCACAATATTAAAATTGTTGAAGTAGGTTCTGAGATGGGTAAAAAGCAACTAAAGTGAGGTTTGTACAAGATTTTACATAATTCCATGTGAGGTCAAACCCCACATTCACACTGAAATGACTATTTTAATGAAGGTCATTCTGCCAGAGGTTGTTCCACCTTTGAAATGATTTTATAATTGTGATTAAGAAGTGCAATTCGCAGTGCCACTTGGCCCCCATTACATGTATCCAGGACTGCAATGTCAATCTGTACAACTAAGTGCAGTATAATTGTTGATATTAGTTTAGTTTTAATGTCTCCTTCAAACCTCCATAGTACGCTGATCAAATTTTCTCAAAGCAATTTACCATTAGAGTACTATCATAACAAAATTTTATAAAGGAGGATATCAATTTAGACAAAAATGTGTTTTGAAAACAATGGAGAAAGCTCTTTGACAGTGTTGAAACATCTTGTTTTGATATTTTCAGCATAGGAAAGTAGGAATTGGAGTTTGCTAAGCAGGAACAGTGTTAAATTACTTTGTGCAGTTCCAGAATCTCTGTTTTGATAATTTCAAAGCTGTGTTTACAGTAGCTATTATTTATACCAGATTTCTGCAGTGGGGAAACTAGCTCACTGGGAAATTAAAGTGTTTTGATATGGACATGGAAAAAGTATAATTTTAAGCCATCCATGCTTTAAAAAGATTTTTCAAGAAACTAGCAAATTGATATTTATGGTCTGTCTTTTTCAGATTCAGTCTTTAGACAGAGTGGAATTAACTAGAGCTTATATGCACTATCATCTTTAAGTTACACAGTGATAATGGTTCACCTTGTCACACTCACATTCCATTTAGACTATAGGGACCAATTTCATGTAGGATTTAGGATGCCTGTTTGAGTTCAGTAAGACATTTCTGGGCAGTTGAAATTCACTGGCACTGCTAATCTCCAATTAAAGAAGAATAATAAAAGGAAGAATAGTTTACTTTAGCAAAGAAACTACAAGGAAAAACAACAGAAAATTTCAGGAAACAAGGCACTTGCATCAAGGCATGGAGTAGATGTGTACCTGTGTTGCAAATAAACCCAAATGCCAACCTATGTGTGGACTTCAATCCAGGTCTTGTGAGCATATTGAAGGAACAAAGTAAAAACTCAAGTAGTTGGTAGTGTGTAAGCAAATAGAGTGAAACAAGGGGTGAGAGGAGGAAAAACAACCATCCATAGTATGTAGGTTAGATGGGTCTTCTTTTCTTTAGTCCTTTAGTTCCTCTTAGTTTCTTTTCTTGCTGAATTCTTAGTGCTATAGCTCATGGTTCTGGCAAATTATGAATGGGCTGTGCAATTTAGGCCATGTGGGAAGTAATATTTAAGGTCAGGCTTATATTGTACACACAAGCATGAACAAATAAATTACACCATCAGATTAAACTCTTAATTAGTGACATGATTGTGTACAAAGGAGCCATTTGCCCTTGTGGATACAACACTGTTCAAATTATAGTTTACAATAAACAAAACATGTGAAGGCTGCGTTAAAGTGTTGCTGACAAGATATTGTTGTGATTTGGTAATGAGGAGAAACAGAACAATAAACAAATATATTTTCTACTGAAATGAAGGACTGAAATAACTATTCAGTTTCTGAAAAGATAATCTGCACATGTGGAAGATTTAATGTCATAATTTAAAACCAGACAGCAACTAAACCTCACACAGACACTCGGTTTCTTCCCCTCAGTGGGATAAGGGAGAGAATCAGAAAAGTGAGAAAACTCATGGGTTGAGATAGAGACAGTTTAATAAGTAAAGCAAAAGCTGTGCATGTAAGCAAAGCAAAACAAGGAATTAATTCACCACTTCATTCACCATCAGCAGGCAGGTGTTCAGCCATCTCCAGGAAAACAGGGCTCCATCATCTGTAATGGTTACTTGGGAAGACAAACATTATCACTCTGAACATCCCCCCTCCTTCTTCTTCACCAAGCTTTATAAGTTGAGCATGACATCATATGCTCTAGAATATCCCTTTGGTAGTTGGGGTCAGCTGTCCCATCTGTGTCCCCTCTCAACTTCTTGGGTACCCCTAGTCTACTTGCTGGTAGGTTGGTGTGAGAAGAAGAAAAGGCATTGACTGTGTAAGTGCTGCTCAATAATAATGAAAATATCTCTGTATTGCCAACTTAGTTTTCATCACAGATCCAGAACACAGCCCCATACCAGCTACTATGAAGAAAATTAACTCTATCCTGGCCAAAACCAGCATACTTATTTACAACTGAATTTCCTGAGTTGTCTTGAAGATGCAGTAAGTGTTGCATACAAATAATTTTTAAGAGATATAAAAAGAGCTGAGACTATTAAATGTGTAATAAAGAGATTCATTAACAAAAAAAAAAACAAACAAACCAAACATATTTTGTCAAAGGCAATTTCCATTGAAAAATGTTTTGGGACATTCAGTTTGGCTCAGTTCTTTAGAGCTGCCTAGAAAGTCTCATTCCCACAGATCAGCCAAAGAGGGACACAACTCTTCAAGGCTCTGCAATTAACCTGATGTGAGCAACGTAATTGCCAGGTCTCCATTGCCTCCTTGCATTAAGCTGTCTTCTACCAACTGCATTTGAAACACAGAATCCCTTTTAGACAGCCCTGGTCTTGAACATGTGGGGCTAACTTTATACTGTATTCCAAACAAGAAACCTTTTGCACAAGTAACCTAAATGCCCAAGTTTATAATTCTTTGTGGATTGTCCTCTGTGTATTAATCTAGTATCAATCTATCAGTCATTCCTGCATAAGCTGACAGCCAATTGGTTGAGAAGAGATTAAATTAATTTCTATTCCAAATCATGAGATTTACAATATTTATTGTCTATGAGCTTAGACAACCACAGAAAGAAGATGACTTAAAATGGTACCTAACTAGATTTTCTTATTATTTACATTCCAGCTTGTATTTAATTCAGGTATGCAGTTGGACTGTTGAAGTGCACACTGAAAGAGGCTACTTACTGGTTTGTTTACTTGTCCTAAATCAATGTAAACATTTTGCTGTCCACTGTTGTTTGAGACATCAAAGAAGAGCTGAGATATATCTATGGGGCTGGCAGAAGTAACATGGGAGCTAGAAGACATACATGGTCTGAGGGTGAGAATTATTCACAGATTCAGATGTTGAGATTTAGGTATCTACAGACAGGTATTTGAAGATTAATTTTTTGGAATTCGGAACCTATTTGCACATGTATTACTTTAAGAAACAGTAAGGGAAGGTTTTTTCATTGCCATGAAAAATGCTCAACAAAACCACTTATGCCAGGTGTCTATCAATTACTCTTTTAATTTCAAAGGTAGGCAGATGCATCTGCATCTTTTCTGAAGTAATAATAGCAAATGTATAATTTCATTGTATCACTACGATTTAAAGTAACATGAAATCTATAAAACAGTATATGTAAGTTAAGAACATCAGGTAGCTACACTTTGTTGAAATGTTTGGATAGATGATGGGAGGAAAGCGTAAAATAATTACTAATAGCAGTGTTAATTTAAGAGGGAGCACAACTGAGTTAGAAGATACAGAATTGTATAATATGCATACATTTTACACTAGACCATTATGATTTTTTTTTTTTTTTTTTAATATAAAAAGTCAGTCTTAGGAGAAGACTTAGTAAGCTTTGCTCCTCAGCCACTAAGTACCATAGTCTAGTCCAGGGTCAGACTCCCTTACAATCTATCACACAGGCCCTCTCTCAACATATGTGGTCCAGTCTCCTTTGAAGAAATTGTGCCTTGAGCTAAGGTGTCCTGTGTTGTGAGTAGATATTCCAATCTCTAGATTATTAATCATAAAGTGGAGTATTTAGACACCTAAATGTGATGAATGTGAGCTTTATATACCCAGATATTCTGGTATTTAACAGATGAGTTAAAAATTCAATTAAGGAACCTCCAAGCTAGCTGTCAAGTCAAAAGCTATTGACAGGCCAAGGCAGTCATACAAAGTACATGGTCTTGATTGCTCTTTGGAATCAAGTCAGGTAGGATCTCTGTATAAAACAGACAACTATGCATGGACAGCTGAATCCCACTATGGCTGTCACATGTTAATTTCGGTGGAGATCTAGTCAGTCTGAGTCTAAAGAGCTATTAGTCTGACCTGGCACTGGTGTCTACGATGAGAAGAAATAGTCCTCAGACTCCATTCACAGCACTGAGCACATCTCTATCAATTATGATGCAGGCTTAGACAGCCAGTTCATGTAGACAGACTTACATGTAGATGGCTAAAGATAAGCATGTTAATCTGGAACTCTGTCCTGCCTTCAATAATTCTAGTAAATAGTTAAAATTTGTGACATGTAATTTTTTTTAAAATTTTTTGTTTTGGTTTGGTTTGGTTTTTTTTCAGTGTTACATTAAGAACAGAAAATGCTCAAATTATTCTTAGTGAAGTTAGGAAAATGTTTTTTTCTTCACATGGATAATATTTGAAATGGTATGTGGTATAAAGGAGATAACTCAGAGGTGTTATGGAAAAAAAAGCTGGTGACTAATTGCATTGTTTTGGTGTCAGCTGCCACCCACTAATATTTGTGAGTTGAAAAAGATAAACATCAGCCTAAATGTCTGTCCAGAAATCCATTACCCAAATCTTTGTTTATCTCTTTAAACATTCAATTAACTTTTAAGTCTTTTCCACATTAAGATGTTACAGAAATGTTTAGATTTTGAGATGGAAAATACTCACTACCATTGTGTTAAGGCTATAAAGAGCTGTGCTGTTGCTCCATCCTCAGACAATAACAAACTAATTGCTTTTTCTCTCCTCTATTCAAAATTTCTTCAACCCCAGCTGTAAGCAGCTCAAGCAGTGGCTTATGCTCAGATTCAGGTACATGGAAACAGCATTGGTGCAAATCCCCACCTTCACCAGCAGATTAAAAACCAAACAACACACAGTAGTAGCATTTCAGAGCTCTTGAACAACAAAAGCAATTGCCTTTAACAACTTATTGTGATTTCCTTGGAAGAAATGTACAAGTGTGAATAAGGACAGCTGAGTTTTTTCCTTAATAAGATGATGAAAGATATCAAAGGTGGAATTATCATTAGGGGTGCATAATCTTTATTCACTACTACAAGGAGCTCATCAGTTCTCAGTACAATGTAGCCTGTCAGTTATGATGATAAACTCCCCAGGCAAAGACTAGAAATCATATGTTTTCTTGTTATAACATTCTCAATCTTTCCAACCCCCCCAAAAAAGTATCTATGTATGAAGCCACTTCTGCTTGCAATGAAATAATCAAGATACCCTATGACCTATCCCTCCATCTTAAAGCCACAATGACAACAATTCTGAAGGGAACCATCAAAGGTTCATAGAACTACAAAAGTCAGGAATAAATAGCAATCTGCTTGTGGAAAGTTTAATTGGTTAATGTTAATTTCAACTAGAAGAATTGAAGCAGAGAAGGAGGACATGTACCAGAAGAGTGGTCCAGCACTAGGACAGGTCAGTTTGAGAGGCAGTGGAGCCTCCAGACATGGAGGTTTCCAAAACTCAGGTAGACAATGCCAAGACTGACTTTTGATCTAGTGCTATCGATAGTCTTGTTTGGAGTGGGCAATTAGATTGGACACATCTAGCCGTCTTGTTCAGACAACAATGATATGATTCTAAGAAGATGTTGTAGAGTCATGCATGTACCAGAGGAATTCAAACAATTTTCAACTGTTAACTCATGAAATACAAAACATATTCAGGTCAAACTATGTCTCAACTTTGAGTCTAGAAAATTAGCCCCTTTACCATTGAACACAAATCCATATAACATTTCAGAGGTGTAATCAGAGAAGCATTAGGGCATGTCCCACACTTGATGGATGGACTACTTGGTGGATAAGGAACTGGATAGAAGGTCGCACTCAAAGAGTTGTGATCTTGATGTCCAGGCAGAGACCAGTGACAAGTGGAGTTCCTCAGGGATCTGTTCTAAATCCAGTGCTGCTCAATATTTTTGTCAGCGACATGGACAATGGCATCGAGTGCACCCTCAGCAAAGTTCCTGATAACACCAAGTTGTGTGGTGCCATGGACTCATTTGAGGGAAGAGATGCCATCCAGAGAGACCTTGACAGGCTTGAGAAATGGGCCAGTGCAACCGCATGAGGTTCAGCAAGTCAAAGTGAAAGGTCTTGCATCTGGGCTGGGCCAAACCCAGACACAATTACAGACTGGGTGCAGAATGGGTTGAGAATGGCCTTGAAGAGAAGGACTTCAGGGTGTTGATTGATTAGAAGCTCAACATGAGACAGCAGAGCACTCATGCAGCCCAGGTGGCCAACCATATCCTAGGATGCATCAAGAGGAGTGCGGCCAGCAGATCAAGAAAGGTGATTCTTCCCCTTTGCTCTTGTGAGACCCCACCTGGAACACTTCAACCAGTTTTGGTGTCCTCACCATAAGAGGAACATAGGTCTGTTGGAACAAGTCCAGAGGAGGACCACAAAGATGATCCAGGGGCTGGACCACCTCTGCTACAAGGGTAGGCTGAAGGAACTGGAATTGTTCAGCCTGGAGAAGACTTCAGGGGGTCCTTATAACCACCTTCCAACACCTGAAGAGAACCTACAGGAAGGCTGGAGAGGGAGTCTTCACAAGAGTGTCCAGCAATAGGACAAGGGGAAAAGGTTTTAAACTGAGGGAAAACAGGTTTAAATTGGATCTTAGGAAAAAGTTCTTCAGTATAAGGGTGGTGAGACTCTGGAATAGATTGCCCAGAGAAGTTGTGGATGACTCCTCCCTGGAGGCGTTAGATGAGGACTTAAGCAACCGAGTCTAGTTGAGAGGAGTCCCTGACCATGGAGGGGAGGTTGGATTAGATGATCTCTAAGGTCCCTTCCAGCCTAAGACATTCTATGATTCTATGTCTTTGTGTCTTGTGTTGAGGAAAGGTTTCAGTTACTGAAAACAATCACACTAAGACTTTGAGCTTTAGCTTGCATTTCCTTCTGCTGCTGCTCACCTTTAAAAAGTAAGTTTCAGAGGGAGGTTGGAATTTTGCAAGGGGATGCATGAGCATGTATTAATGACAGAAGTCCAAAAAGACATTTGCATAGTTTCATGCAGTAACTGCATTGCAAGGTCAATGTTTCCCTTTTGGACTTCAAGTCTTCCACTTTATTTACACATACTGTAAGCATCTAAAAAAAGATGAAGAATGAGTCAAGCAACAAAAGGTTTATTACACGTTGTCATAATGTTGTCATTATGTTGTAATTCCTTTTGCTTTCTTATTATTCATGTTCCTTTTTTTTTTTCAGTTGAAAAAAAAATGTGTTTTCTTTATTCTAAAGGCACAATAGAATGAAAAGATGGGCCTCAAGTGACTCCATATACAGCAGAAATAATTTGCACTGAAAGCAAGCAGCTTTGGGAAACAACACTGACTGAAAATTGTTCCTCCAGTCTTCACAGTTGTCACGGTTTAAGGTCAGGGTGGCCCCTTAGACCTATAACAGATGCTCTCTGTTAACCCCCCTCTCTCCCCAAAGGGGAAGAGAAAGGGAATA
>JANIJG010009107.1:28214-49990 GCA_024611175.1 Megaceryle torquata | reverse complement strand
AAATTAAATTAAGAAAATAAAATAAAATATTTCTCTTAATATGAGAAAAATGCTTAGAAATTACTTGAAGAACTGACCAGGGCAGACTAGAAATAGTGCAAATTTCTTTCCTAGCAAGAAAATAAAGAAGTATTTCACAGGTTTTGAACCCACTTTAACATAGAAAATTCTGTTTGCAGGTTGTCAAATTCTGAGGCATGTACTTCTGTGGAAACACTTTATACTGTATTTAATATGTAAATTGAGCAAAAGCAATTTGGTAGTGGTGCTTAACTATAAGGAATGATGGGAAAATTAAAAAAAAAAAAGTGATTTGGGAAATAATTTCATCAGTGAGAAACAAAATGAGTTTAAATGGAAAGAAATGTCAGAATGAAACTACTCAGGAGGAAACATTGTAGATTATATTTAAAACTCCTTTGCTTAGTGACTGCTGTGGAGATAAGCTGACAGTTGTGTAGCTATCCATCTGCACCAATTAGAACATTCTCCTACCAAAGTTCTCACCAAACTACATCAATACTTTTGTTAGAAGACCTTTGAAGAGCTTTTAAATAATTTGTAAAAAATTTGTCTCAAAATGAAAAATGACAGAAGATTTAAGTTCAGAAGCAATACTTTCTGTTTGTTAGTTTGTTTATTTATTTAAATGACAAATAGAGAAAAAGAGTAGTCGGCAACTTTAAAATTAGGTAAATTAGGTGAGAACTTTATTGTTTCAAGTGACTTTTTTTATGCTTGCATAACCAGGATTTAAGAATAATAAATATATTGCATGAAGAAAGATATAACTGAGATGACAATGTGATCAAATTTAATATATGTAAAACAGCATGCTGAACTTTGCTTATATGACTAGCCTCTCTGAAACTAAAAAATGCCCCCTTATATCTATAGGCAAGGGATTTGCTTTGGTATCTTTTCACAAGACCAAACTCTTTAAGTCTAGCTACGTGTAGCTAGTTCCAGCTATGTGAATATTTGACAAAAAATACCTTTTACCATAAAGCACAATGTATCCCATGAATCTCATGATTTACTTTATAAATCCCATTGTCAAATCAACAGTACTCCAAGTATTTCTAGAGGTTTGTGGTGAATTTGAAGCTAGAAAGCATGATTATGGAGTGTGGAAACATTGAAATGGTGTGAGACTCACTCTTGCTAATCACACAAAATTGTCTTCTCTAGCTGTCTAACATTGTACTCTCCAGAAGACATGGACTTTAAGCACTTTATTTGTGTGACATGCTATGGCTATTTTAAGAGTGGGTCCTAAAATGATGTCTTCATAGGAAAGCTCAGATGCAGGGTTTATTTGGGTGATAATGCAATGTTTGGGGTTTTTTTCTGCTTCCCGATATCTGGGCAATTGACCAAGAAAATTTATGTTGACTGCACTTTCTCCCAGCTACTTCCTGTGTGGAATTGTCCCATTGTTCAGTGTCCCGTTGTCCCATTGTTCAGTGGCACATGAAGCTGTGATTGCTTGGATTTGTCTGGTGTTCCAGCTGAGTCAGTCCTCTTCTGTGCAAAGCTTTCTGAAGAAGCAACGCTTTGGAGCTTATGACACTTTCAGTGGAGAGAAGAGACCTAAGCAAAGACCAGCACAGCAGTCATGATCTTCCATAGCTGGGTTTTCCTCAATGCCATACATATCTGTCTTCCACTGAGAAATGACAGCAGCCTTCCTGTTAAGCACTTTTGTGAAGGCTTTCAGCAGATAGGTACATGTTTCTCTGGAATTATCTGCAGATGGGCTATTAGACAGAGATGGTAGGGACAAGAACAGGCAGAGATGAGCAGAAAAGATGGACACTTGCACTGTCTTCATGCTTCCCTTGCTAGCTCTGTGTGTTGGGGTCCACCTTACTCCCTTCTGTGATGCAGTTGGATGTGTGCATCTCTCACTGCAGAATTCATATTCCCCCGCATACAAAATCTCTGATTTCATACTTCCTAGTGGATATAGTCCTTTCTTCCCTCAGTTATTGTAGTAAAGGTTGCCATTTATTTGTTATTTTTTGTACATTGTAGCTTTTCACCCCTGATTTGTTCTTTTTGTTATTATTTTCTTTTCTCAAGCCACACTGAAAATGAGTGCTCTTTCCCCACCAGTTTTCTAATCACTAAAATGCATTGTACCATTAAGACAAATATTGTATTTTCAGAACTAGTTCACAGATTTTAATTTTGCCTTTGTTATTTTCCTATATTCTTGAAGTTCAAGACATATGTGGGTCTGTATATATTAATATGTATATATATTCTGGAACTGACTATAACATGACAATGGAAAATACTTAAGCAATAGCATATAAAAGCTCTAAAATACTGGTAATAATTTATAAAAAACAGAAAACAAAAAAGAGCTTACCCAATTCTACAGCACCAATAAGGTAAATAGTACTACTGTGGGAATTATTTGTCATGGTTGACAGAAGACATCAAAGAGGAATATTTGAAGGAAGGACAAATAAAATTCCTTGATGAATTATTCTTTTGTGAGCTATAACATGAATATACACAACAAAAGCAAGTTATTTTGTCAGTAGTAGAATTATTAATGCCTCATTGCCTACAGATTTTAATGTTGTCCCCTAATTCTTACAGGAAAATTAACCCTAAGTTTTCCATCATCTCATGACATCCACCATAGCACATGCTATGGCAAGCCCAGGGTGCTAGATGCGTGCTTGTCCGGTCATTTGGCTGATTCCAACCATAGTCAATAACTTCTGAATTTCTGGCTCCCTTCACATCAAAGATGCATATTTGTGTCTCCTCCTCCCAGCTGCCAGTTTTCATGAAGCTTGTAGTAAATCTAATCATTGTAGAATCTTAAAATACTGTCTACTCTCTTTTGTTTTGTAAGAATATCAACAGATTTACATGTTTGTAGGGAAGGAGAGATGGACAGATATAGAAACAAAGTCTTAATTTGTTTTTCATAGTAAACCTTAATTTCCTTTCAAAAGCTGATTAGAAAATACAATTATCAGGTAGATTTTATTTCTTTTTGGCACAATTTAATCAATCATGACAGTATTTCTTAAGCATTGTAAAAATATCAAAATGTTTCTCAGCAGTGAGGAGAGAGCTAGATTTGTATTATAAAGCAGGAATAGTATTAAGAGCCTATTGCTGTGTGAAATTGGGTTTACTGGAGGATAACTCAATGTTCACAGAGTTCTCCACCCCAATGAACATTTACCTGGAACAGTTTCTGTCATTCATTCATCTTTCAGGATTAGGTGTAGCATTATACTGCTCATAATCTATTAGCTGTTTTCCTGAAGACCCGATTCTAATTGCTGCCATACATAAGGCATCAGACAAATAAAGCTGGAAGAGTTATGTCAGACAAAACCAGTTCCTACATGAGTAAAATGGTCTTTATTGGTTCTGATGACTCATTGTTACTGAGTACTCTATTCCACATCAAAGTAGTAATGATATAATTTTTCTTTTAATTTTTTAATTATACAAAAATATCAATGTTTGTGCCAGCACCCAAACTGCAAATATAGATTTGTTGTTGTTCAGGGAATTTATTTATTAGTTTTTTGTATAAAGGTCTCTCCTCCAATACAATGTAAAAAATAGCTATTGTGGAGTCTTGTGGGATGAAGCACTGCAAAATCTCATTCTCATGGCAGCACAGAGCTTGTAATCCCCCTAACCTCCTCTTTTTATCAAGAAATACTGGAAAATATTTGGGAAAAAAAAAGTATATTTTAAATCTGTAGTATTTCATACTGATTATATGGATCATGTGAAACTTTATTCCTAGCCAATAATTAGGATTAAATAAAACAAAGATGACTCTGTCAGTGCTTCTACTACAGTCAGGCTTCCAGTTAGGCTTCCATAGAGTTGGTGGATGTACTCACCAAATCTCTCTCCATCATTTAGCAGCAGTCCTGGCTAACTGGGGAAGTCTCAGTGGACTGGAGGGTAGCAAGTGTGACTCCCATCTACAAGAAAGGACGAAAGGAGGATTCAGGGAACTACAGAACTGTCAGTCTGTCCTCAGTGACAGGGCAGGTCACGGAGCAGTTCACCTTGAGTGTCATTACGCACCATATACAGGACAACGAGGTGATCAGGCCCAGTCAGCCCATGGGTTTATAAAAGGCAGGCCCTGCCTGACGAACCTGATCTCCTTCTATGACAAGATGACCCACCTAGTGGATGAGTGAAAGACTGTGGATGTTGTCTACCTGGACTTCTGTAAAGCCTTTGACACTGTCTCCCACAGCAGTCTCACAAAAAAAATGGCTGCCCAGGGCCTGCCCAGGTGTGTGCTCTGCTGGGAAAAGCACTGGCTGGATGGCTGGGCCTGAAGGTAGTGGTGAATGGGGTTAAATCCAGCTGGAGGCTGGTCACAAGTGGCATTCCTCAGGGCTCAGTATTGGGACCTCTCCTGTTTAATAATCTTTATCAATGACCTTGATGAGGAGATAGAATGTACCCTCAGTAGGTTTGCAGATGAGAACAAGTTGGGTGGGAGTGTCAATCTGCTTGAGGGTAGGGAGGATATTCAGAGGGACAGGCTGGATCAATGGGCTGAGGCCAGTCATATTGGCTTCAACAAGGCCAAGTGCTGAGTCCTGCACAACAACCCCATGTGACACTACAGGCCTGGGGGAGCAATGGGTGAAAACTGTCTTGCAGAAAGGAACCTAGGGGTGCTGATCAACAAGCAGCTGAATATGAGCTATCCCAAGAAGGCCAATGGCATCCTGGACTGCATCAGGGATAGTGTGGCCAGCAGGACCAGGAAGGTGATTGTCCCTCTGTACTCTGCATAGGTGAAGACACATCTTGAGTACCATGTTCAGTTTTGGGTACCTCAATACAAGAAAGATATCAAGGTACTGGAGAAGATTCAGAGAAAAGCAAGTAAGATGGTGAAGGGCCTAGAGAACAAGCCTTATTAGAGTAGCTGAGGGAACTGGGGCTATTTAGTCTAAAGAAAAGGAGGCTGAGGGGAGATCTTATCACTCTCTCAAACTACCTAAAATGATGTTGTACAAAGCTATGCACTGGTCTCTTCTCACAAGTAACTAGTGATAGAACAAGATGGAATGGCCTCAAGGTTCACCAGGGGAGGTTTAGGCTGGACATTAGGAAAAATTTTTTCACTGAAAGAGTTGTCAGACATTGGAACATGCTACCCAGGGAGGTGGTTGAGTCACCATCCCTGGATGTGTTTAAAAGCCCTATAGATGTGGTGCTTGGAGATATGGCTTAGTGGTGGACTTGGCAGAGTAGGATTAATGGTTGGACTCAATCTTAAAGGTCTTTTCCAACCTAAATGATTCTATGATTCTGTGATTCTATGATAGAGCACTGGGAACTCAGTACACAGAAAAAAGAGGAAAATAATGTAGATGCAGGGAGCTTGGCAAATCAAGTTAAAGAACTTGATAAGGTGATGGTCTAAATAGACTAATTAATCTAGATTAATTAATTAGCATTCACTGTCTTTAGTTCTTTAGATCATAGTTTTCTTTTCTGCTAATTTTCCACTAGTGCATTGCAAAATTTGCTGTCTTTGACCTCCATATCCTGAGAAAAACTGATTCTTCCTCTTCTCTATAAAATAATGTTGACAAAACCTGTCCAAAGATGGACCAAAACCCAAGGAAGACTTTCTTGTAATTTCATTATTATCTGGATAAACCCTTGCACTGATAGCAAGGACTCATACGGAAATTCTAAGGAAATAGGCTCAATTGCTTTGGCTAGCTGAGTTTCTCTGAGTTGAAAATGGTAAGCTTATTGTGGTCTGTCAATCAAATCAGACATTGTTTATTTGGATTTTTTTTTCTGTAATAGTTTGTTGTCAAGCATGAAAGTAATAAGCATGGAAATTAGAGAAACAAAAGCATTAAATGCTAAATGAAATAAAAATTTTACATTAAGCCTCAGAGTCTCTCTATAAAGGTCTGACAAGCTTCTAATAAATCAATTTTCAGAGGTAGGAGCCCTCAGCTAAGGGAGTAGTTGAAGTCAGCTAAAGATGCTAAAATTTATAGACTCATAGAATCATCTGCATTGGAAAAAACCTTTAAGACCATCGAGATCAACTGTTAACCCAGCACTGTCAAGTCTACCCCTAAGCCATGTCCCTCAGCACCACATCTACACATCTTTCAAATACTTCCGGGGATGGTGATTCAACCACTTTACTGGGAAGGCTGTTCTAATGCTTTACAACCCTTTTGATGAAGAATTGTTTCCTAATGTCCAATCTAAACCCCTCTTGTCCTATCACTTTCTATCTGGAAGGAGTGAACCGACCCCCCACTTTGGTACAACCTTCTTTCAGGTAGTTGTAGGGAGAGGTAAGTTCTCCCCTGAGCCTTCTTTCCTCTGGGCTAAACAACCCGTTCCCTCAGTTGTTCCTCACAAGACTTGCTCTCTAGACTTTTGTGGTGAGTTGACCCTGGTTGGATGTGAAATGCCTACCAAAGCCACCCTATTACTCCACCTCCTCAACCACAGAGGGGAGAGATAATATAATGAAAAACTTGTGGGTTGAGATAAGGACCCACAAGAGATGAGTCAGCAATTGCTGCCACAGGCAAAAGACTTGACATGGGGAAATTTGTTTAATTAATTACCAATTAAATCAGAGTAGGATCATGAGAAATAAAACTAAATCTTAAAAATATTTCTCCCTTCATCCCTCCCTTCTTCCCAGGCTTAACTCTACCTCATTTCTGGCAGTGGCACAGGGGGATGGGGAATGCTGCTTCTTCTTTCTCAGGGGGAGGATTCCTTACATTTTTCCCGTGCTCCAGTGTGGGGTGCCTCCTACAAGAGACAGTCCTCCATGAACTTCTCCAATGTGAGTCTTTCCCATGGGCTACAGTTCTTCACAAACAACTCCAGCATGGGTCCTTTATGTAGTCTTTCAGGAACAGATTGCTCCAGTGTGGGTCCCCCATGGGGTCACAAGTCCTGTCAACAAACCTCTAGCATAGACTCCTCTCTTCACAGGTCCACAGGTCCTGCCAGGACCCTGCCCCAGTATGGGCTTTCCATAGGGCCATAGCATTCTTTGGCCATCCACATGCTCCAGCATGGAATCATCTATAAGATGTAGGTGGATATTATCTGCTTCACTGTTAACCTTGATGGCCTGTAGGGGAACAACCTGCCTCGCTGCAGTCTTCACTACGGGCTACAGGGGAATCTCTTCTCTGGCACTTGGAGTACCTTCTCCTACTCCTTCTTTGCTGACCATGATGCCTGCAGGGCTGTTTCTCTCACATATTCTCACTCATCTCTCTGGCTGCTATTGCACAGGGGTTTTTTCCCTTTTGTAAATATGTTATCACAGAGGCACTACCACTGTTGCTGAGCCTTGGCCACTGCTCAGCTTTGGCTAGCAGCAGGTCTGTCTTGAAGCCCTCTGTCATTGACTTTCCCAGAAATAGGGGAAGGCTGTAGTGGCTTCTCACCCCTATAGCCTCCCTGCTACCAAAATTGTGCCATACAAACCCAATACAACACTTCACCAGCTTCACTGCTTTTCTTTGGACAGGCTCCAGCACCTCAATGGTTTTCTTCTAGTGAGAGGCCCAAAATAGAACACCCAGTGTAATCTATACCAAGTTAAGCTTTCTGCTCTTCTTTAGAAAAGCAGTAAAATGTGTAAGAAGTATTCTTCATTGTAACTTGAAGGTTTTAAAGAGTACAGTCAAAGCCAGAATAAACAGGAAGTCCAACAGATAGCTGTTGAGTAGATATATTCCAAATTGATATCAGTTAAGTGATGTTTGTATCATTTTTGCTTGGTATAGGCCTACAAATCATATTTCAAAATATCCTGCTCATTCCCATGAGAAGTTTCTGTGTGACAGACATGTAGGTGGTCATTGTGAGGTTTTCATTGGACAGACATAATCTTTCAAGTGGCCATGTACCATGTTAGCTACTGTTGGTGCAAATCCAGGTTTTGCATACTAGGTATATATATCTAGGGTATAGTACATATTTTTTGATTAACTATTTCTGTGTTTTGTTAAAATTCTTAATGCCCTTTTAATCTAACTTCTCTTTGTAAGCACTTGGAAAGGTTTCTGAGAGCTATATCGTGGATTCATCTTTATACTGAACGAAAAAGTTGAGAAGATGGATTCATATATAGTATAGGCATACACAGACCTAGATGAAGAAAAGCAGTTCCACAATACTAACCTCAGGGCCTTTTGAAGAAGGATGACTGAACTCATTAATGAGACTTCTATTTAATTCTGTAAGGTCTTGCTGTACCGTTGATTGTGGTCACCAGTACAGCTTACATAGATTTTCGTAGATATCTCTTACTTATGACTAATAATAAATGATTAGTCATAAAAATCTGGAATACTGGAGTCTTTTATGAAGTTGCAAACTTAGGTTAAGAGAAACAACATAAATGTGTGTAATACAAATGTAGCTGTAGCCTCCTTATGACTGTCTTTCTATGATCCTGCCAAGTTCAAGAAGAAATAATAGCTGTTGATATCTGAGGAAGATTATTTAATAAAAATTTCTGCTTGTTTATGTAGGACTGGCAGTTTATCTTCTTGAGAAACATTAGTATCAATCTCATCAATAAGCAGCTCATATTTGTCCTTCAGTTTTAGTCATTTGTGAAGGATAAGGATTCACAAATGTGTCATTTTATGACAATCAGATTGTCTTTAACTTCCTAAGCACACTCAAACTTAATTGAAATTCAAAGGGTCTATTTCTTACCTTTTTCTCCAAGACTGACTGTAATCCAGGACCTCACCTACAGTTAATCATTATAGATATAAATTCACCAGGTAAAGTTCTTCCTTACATTTTTTCTGATCTTGGAACACAGTTTATAAATGTCCTTTCACTTCATTCTCTAAGGAAATAAAATTGTATTAATGATCATTTGAAACAGAATTATTCTACTCTTTCATTCTTTTCATCAAGTGTAGAGATACTTCCTGCACAATATAAATTTGACAACTACTTAACAAAAATAAATAAGATAGAAACACTTGTTTGTATTGAAGCTTATATGAAGAAATAGTATTTTTATTAGACTTCAATAAGTTGTAAAGCAACAGATAATTTCAAGCAAGTGCAAAGTTCAATAGCAGCTAAATGTGCTGAAATATGCCAAGGCCACCATCTTTCCATATACAATTTTCAGCTCACAATCAGGCAACCTACAATGGTAACACTGTGTGTGGATGAGTTGATGCATAAGCACCATCACAAAAACAGCAGGTATAAAGTTATACTCAAAACTGTGATGTGTAGGCCACATCCACAACACCATCTTCACTGTTACCCTTGCCCTACTTTTCATACAGCTGCAACTATTAATGTTTTTTTCAGACAGACGTGGCATTCCTGCCCAGAAGATTTATAAACTGTATAAAAAACATATGAGGGATAAGAAATGACATTTAAGAAGGACGGTAACTAATCCCATTGCTTAAATGATTATTCATAGTTAATATGAATGCTGTCATTATTTGTTTGGATACTCAGATGATAGGTAGGCTGTCGTGTTTTGATCTTCTAGAAGAAATAAGTCTACATACCGTAGCACGGAAGGTATTTCACAGTTGTTGAGAAACATGGCGCAGCTGTGAGACAAATTAACTTGGGAAACATATAAACATTAAAGGCAGGAAAACATACAAAATAAAAATAAAGATGAAAGTAAGAATGCAAAGTTTTACACAAAAACTCTCACAGATCTTGAAAGTGTTAATTAGTGTGAATAGCTGTATTAATAGATTCCCTTATTCTGGGTTCTTGTCCATATGTTATTAAATATTTGGGCTTCAGTAGAAAATCATGGCTGAAATCACAGTCACCAAAAACAGCTCTGGCAGGGGCAAACCTTGGGGTTGCACCCAGCTTGTGTATGGAGTATCAAAGGAACAAATATATTAAATTCATTTTTATGGTCCTTTCACCAAACTTGCATGCCCAACCACTATAAACTCCATTCTTTGGCAGGCTAAGTGCAGCATCTTTACTTTTTTTAAAGCCACTAAGATCCTCCATGCTGATTCAAAAGAACCAACAGATTTCAGTCTTGAATATCTCAGTGAATCAATGCTAAATGGCTGGAGCATAGTAAAATTTTTCTGTTTCTAGTGTATGCTTTCCTCTTTCTCCAAGGTTATTATAGTAAGGCAAATACTGCAAGCCACAAGGATATACAAGATAAGTGATAAGTCATATGGGCCAACAAAGGCAAGACTTGGCCTTGCCTTTGACAGAGATTGTAAATTTGACAACATTGACCTAGACAAATAGGCACAGCTATTTTTTAATTCAAGTACATCTCCTGAAAGCTCTACAGGAGACCACTGACTAAAGCTGTTCTTTTCTGGCAAAGTCTTTGAAACAGGGCAGTACAGCAATTTTTAAACGTAGTGTAAGGTGCAGCCAGACTGAAATTTACACTGAAGCTTGAAGTTGTGCAGAAACAAACTGATAGACTTAATTTTAACGCTATGATTAAGCTTATTCTGCACCAGTGAATAGCATTACTCCAAGAATGCTTCCAAAATCCTGTTGAATGGCAAAACCATGGGGTGTTTTCAGCTGAAAATCTCTAGCCAAGGAAAAGGAGCTGCAGCAGTCAAAAAAACCCACAAAAAACAAAAACCAAAACCACCACAAAAACCCACAAAAAAAAACAAAAAAAAACCAAACAACCAACTTGTTTATTCTCATTGTAATTGGTCTCCTGTAGTGCTGCTAATAAAATAAATGACATTCAGAAAGCATGTGAACAAACAGAACATCCACTCTTTTCTTTGCAGATACTTTCAGGAGGCCTTAGGCTTGGGTGATGAAATGTTGCTAAGTGAGAAAACAGTTTTCCTTTAAAACACCAAGACTTCCTTTATGCTTTTATCTGATATTCAGGCAGAAATATTATGTGAAAGTTGTAAAGTAAAAAATTGATGTAAAGCACTAATATGTTTGTAGATCAGTGGAAAAAATGTAAATACCCTACCACTTATAACATGGAGCAATTTACTTCCCTGTCATGTTTCAGGGCTGCTACTATGTGAGTGGACTTATTAATTAATACAATGAATCAAATAGTGGGGATGCCATTAGAATTTCCTTCTACTTGAGAAATACAATGTGCTTTTAGCAAGGCTTCTTCTATATACATTTATGTAAAACTAGTGAATGAAGGAGTAAACAGAAATAAAAGAAAGTTTTCACCCTATAGTCCTAGAAGTAACATAAGAATGGTTAGGAGTCTTGGATGACTTCTGATGTCTTAGAAAGCTGGTGGTTACCTTGTGAGTCTCTTTTAAAAAGATACCAAAATAAGGCTCTTGCAACAAGAGTTTTTTTCAGAAAACTTGTTCTGAGCTTAGGGAATTGTTTGGCAAAATGAAAAATTAGTTGCTCAGACTATACATCCAGCAGACATTGACAAGTCTAATCTTTCTGATTATCTCTTCAATAAATCTTAATTTTAGAAGGAAACTGCCATTTCAAAGTCTTCCTTTTATCTAGCAGAACAATAAAGTGGATGATCAAATTCCTGTTTCATAAATCACATCACAGAACATATATCCAGCTCAAAAAGGATGTCTTCAGTAATATTTTTCCAATCTTGTTTCAGATGGATGAATCCTTTAAAGACATTTTTGTATCTTGTAATAATCTAATGGTTTGCCTATCCATACAATAATTCCTATTAATAATGATACCTGTCAGGCTGAGCCCTTTTCACTGGAACCTTTATGAAATTTTGTCTTTACTATTCCTAAAAAACCCCAGTGCCCTTAACAGTCTGATATATACCATGAATCATGCCTGAATACTTGTAGGTGAGACTATAGTTGTGCCTTAAGTACCTTTATTACTGCTTTCCTGAAACTTTCAGCCTAAAATCCAAGTCCAGTGTAACCACACTGATAGAGTGATACCACCTTTATCTGATTCATTTTGAAGGAAGCTGCTGATGTAATTTCTCCAGTTTCTCACATACCACAGTAATAGGACAGCCTCTTATTTTATTTCTTTGTTAAAACCCACTGAAAACAAACAAACCCCCATGAAAAAATCATGGAATACTTTATATAAAAATACATGCCTTGCAGTACTAGGAATTTTCCAATGTGAATAGGTTCTGGTTGTTTACCCATTCTGACTTCTTAGTTGTATCATTTACTTGGGTAGGTAGAAATGTATGAGTTGAGTATCTTTGAAGAGCTGTATCTTGTGAGCATTTAGTGAATAAAAAAAATGAGACAATAAAGGCATCTTCATGGCACTTAAACTGGCACCATTACCAGATCTGGTTACCAATGTGACTTGGTTCAAAATAATTTCTTCTGTTCCCTGTGATTATTTTAACGCCAATATTCTGCTATACATTAAACTAGTTTAATGATAAATACTGTCTTGATATCAAGATTGCTTATATTCTCCTCCCTTGATTTCCTAATGTCTATTAGACATTAACCTTACAAGGTATTTTATGAATACTCTGGGCGAACTAACTCTTTGAAATGGGATTGATGATGTAAAAAGTATGGTTGTAGCTGAAGTGCACTTTTAGATTACTATTACTTTGTTTATGAAACCACTTTCTATCAGTTATTCCATTATAATGCTTAAGACTAGAAAAGAAAATTTCTTAGTCATTAGTAGATATATGGAAATCAACATTGGCTTGCATCCAAGTTGACAGGTTAATAAATATTAAAAGCTAAAGAGACAAATAAGAATTCTTGACTCGGGTATTTCTAAATTATATAGTACATTTTGCACCCTGGTTTTATACTGTACCTTGGGAAATATTCATATGAAATATTATGTAGGGTTATTTTGTACCATCATCTTTAAAATACAGTGGTATATTACATGTTATGTCCATGGAAAACCATAGCCGTGAGTCAGAGAATTATTTAAGGGTTCACTTTTGATGGCATGCTTAATTTCATTGTTATTGTTTTGGATGTAAAAATATTTTTTAATTTAAAATTATCCATATGCATTTTGTAAGAAATAAATTCAAGAAGTATTTATGTTTGGGTATAATTGTAAACTGAAATGTCAAAGCTACTCTTTTTTAATTAGCAATAGAATACTGCAGTCTTCCCAGTAGCTGGTGTATAATGTAAGAAACAATAAAGGAAATGAAAACAAATAAATGTGCAACTTGCATGCTTAGAAGAGGAGGTTGATAAATCTCAGTGCAAATGCATTGAACTTGGTACAGAGATATAACTTAGAGACTGTACCATTGAAAAAGTATGTGCAACATTTTAAAGTGTTCATATTGAAGTTTAAGACTACAAATTGGAAGGGAATTTGTAAGTCTTCTGATAGTCTCAAAGTTCTTCAGTTTCTTTTAAATGAGGTTATCTGCATTTTCACATTAGATTTCCTGAATATTTTTTTTTCTCTAACATTTTATTATATGCTGTTTGTTTAACCTATCTATTTGGTTTATAAACCTAAGAACCTTATTTCCTCTTTTTATCTTCTGTAATACTCCACTCTCTCTATATATCTCTGCAGTATGGTATCTATGCATACAATTTGAAACTGGCTTTTTTCTATACAAACAACTCATGATTAATATAAATGAGCTCAGATTGATTCAGATACAATAGGGGCTGAAGAGTGATGGCTGATGCAAACAGGAAGGGTGATTAGTATTGTTCCTTCTGCATGATGAATTACACTACATCATGCATTAAAACAATGAATTGTCCTTCGGGATATCAAAGACATTAGCAAACAGCATGATGGCAAATATATGGTCTTTTATCTGATTGGGACAGTATACCTCACAGAGGATGGTAAGGCTGAAGGAGCATTAGTAAGATTGTCAACAGGATTTTTGGAAGCTGGCTGTGTGGAACAGAGCAGCTGCTTGGTCTATGAAACATATTGTCCAAATCATACTGTCCAAACACACATGTCTCTTGCTGTCTCACTTTGAACAGATGCATTTTAATCATCATCTTCACAATCATCACCATCATCTTCCTTAGATGAATGAAGGTCCAACGAAGACAGTCAAAGGTGGAGGCTGGAAAAAAGCTGTAACTGTCCTGTGCCAGTCTTACAGATGAAACAGCAGAAATCATTCAGAAGAGTGACCTACATCTCCAATTTAACCTCTGAAAAAACAGCATCTTCCCTGTTTGACAATCCTGATGCTCTTGCTCTCCATCCTCCAAGCTTGATGTGCTTCAGTGGTAAATGTTTCTGAAGACACAGCATGCACCCCCTCTCTCTTCCAGTAACACTTATGGGAGAATTTGCTTTGGAGGCCACTGTATAACTAAGCATTGAAATTTTTTTGTAATATGTCCATGATAGAAAACAAAACATGCCTGTAAAGGAAAGAGACCATGAAGAGCTCTCTGTCTTCACACCAGCTGTCAAGTTATGGATCATATCCTTACAGCTAAACTAACATTTCAGAATAGGCTGGCTGCGGGACTGTTCCTTGGCCTGAATTAAGCCCAGTACTGTGTTTAGACATGGCCTGGTGGGTTGGTGTTAAAACAGAGCTGCCCCTTTGACCTCACTGGCAATATGGCAGCACTATTGTGCCAGTCCATAACCTCTGGTCCTGTTTGATTTGTAGATGTGGTTTTCTACTGCTATATCTTCTTGTCTTAAACAATTTCATCATATGTAAGACTTTGGTTTTTCCCAGTATTTAGCAAAATGGGCTATGCTACTACTGCAGCTAATAATTATTTTATATTATTCTGTAATGGAAATACTTATTTTGCATTATTTTAGTAAAATTTAATTTCTATCTTTTGCACTGATTGAATATTGGAAATTACATTTATATTTATGAATAGCTTGTGGGTAAATTTAATTGGTAAAACCCACCTCCAGCACAAATACAAGAAAACAATAGAATAAACAGTCTTTGACCTTTAACTACCATCCAGTGATCTGATGGGCTGATAACAGGAAAAATACTTCTGTTGTTACCTCACAGTTAATGAGACACCTCCTGGGTGTTAATCAGCAGTTCTAATTGTACCCTTTTTAACTTTATGAAGAGTTCAATCACCCCCACTTTTACTTATAGACACTATGATGCACCTGTTCACTGCTAGGTGTTCAGAACTATGACAGAAATTTAAGTTCACATGAAAATGTAGGGAAGCAAGACATCAGATAATGAGGAATATAAAACATGGTTATAAGTGCAAAATTTTCACTTTGCATAAAAGTATAATATCCAGCACCCAACAACAATTTTAAAGCTCTCTCCATTATTCCATCTGAATAGATAATTTACTTTGGTGTTAAGCTGTTTTTTGCCCAATCAAAACTAATCATCCCGATCAACTCTAATGACTTAATGTTTGAAATAGGATTATTTCGCTTGATTTGCTGCAGGGCATCAAAAATTATATTTCCTTCTAGGCGAGACTACATTAGTTCCTGTTCACTTGCTTAATTTCAAGGGAAACTTTAAGGAAACAGGCACTAATTCTCATTTAATTGGAATGCCAATACTTTCAACTCTGAAATACTTCAGCCTTTCAGCTTTCAGTAGTAATTTTAAACTTTTCATAATGACTTTTTTTTGTTGTTGTTTCAGACAAATTTTTTTTTGTTTTGTTCGTATAATTGTCTTTAACTTAGGGGGTTTTGTTGAAAAATATACTTTCAGAAATTTTTGAAATGTCATTGAGTGATGCTTTCAAAAATTTCTAAATTATCTCTAAAAACTCTGATTTGTCATATGCATAGCAAGAACACAAAGAATAACAAAAATTACCCAACTGTATCTCAGCAATGCACCATCTACTCCAATAATTGTCCAGCAACTGCTAGATGTGGAGAAATTTTTTAAATCCTATGTTTTGTATTCAAGCCTCTCTCTTTATTATGGACAACCCTTAAGACCAAAGAATCCAGAGTTGGTCCTGACTTTCCTTCTCTTCTTTGAAGTCATTTACTTTTTATCTGTCTTGCCTGAGACAACTGTTTCATTTCACTGATAGATGTTATGTCACCTTACAGCTATCTTGGGCTTCTTTCACTTTATGAAGGCTGTTTTCCTCTACACATTTTCATTTCAACTCGTCTCTTGTATAAATGATGAACTCTTTAAAAACATACTACTCTAATCTACTGGCACAGATCAAGGAGTGTCTGCAATCCACAAATGACAATGGTGTGCGGCTTGTGGTTATCTCAAAGCTATTCTATTCTAGACACCAGAAGCATAAACTTTGACAATGCATAGAGGAAATGAAATGGTCTTATATTTTTATCTGGAGTAACTATACCCTCATTTGTTTCAATTGCCTCAAATTACACTGGCAATATATACTGTTAGTAACAAGACCTGTTATATTAAAGATAATAATAAAAATATGTTTGTTTCAAACTGAACTGAATTTTCAATTTGGTTGCTTTCCAAAATAGAACAGTAGTAGAGCAAGTATATTAATCTGCACAATTTAAGCTTTAATGGGCTACGAAACATGCTTTTACATTAATGTGATTTAAAGCTGAAGTACTGCAGTTCTATTAAAAATAAATCAGCTTCTGCATGCATGTCTGAATAACCAGGATTTTTACAACTTGTATTACTTTTTTTTTTAATTAATTTCTCTAAAAGGAGAAGACAATCCTGAAGGGATTGACAAGGGGACTGCAAGCTCCAGTGAATAATGAAAGACACACCTAACAGCAGAGGTGTAGAGCAAGTGATCTGATTGTCTTTAAAAGGCTTCTGCTCTAAAAAATATGCAAGAAATCTACATTAATGTGTGGTATTTTTTTTTTTCCACTCATCGTGCTCTTGTGAGTCAAGCACAGCATACTGCACGAGTGTAGGAGTCAGCTGACATCAGCCACACTCAGCATACATAAGTTTCCTGGGATGTTTCTGTGTGAGTGCTTTGATACACAGCCTTACACTTCTTGTATGTTGCTTTCTCCTTGCCCAAGATCCAGTATGAACCAGGTGGTTCATTCTGTATGTTGTAGTTAGATGCCCTTTCCTTTATGCAGGAAGATGAAAGCTTTTCTAAGGGCTGTGGCAGAAAACCAGAAAGGGCAGATCCCATTTGTCCAGGTTGCCAAAGTTTCTGGTGATGGGGAATGTCATAAAGGAGACTGGCAGGATGGAAGAGAACAAATATGAACGTGGACATTGAAGTCTCATAATGGAAATATAAGTTTCCATTAGATGTTTGTTGGTTTTAATTTTTTTATTTTTTCCTGGTATGGCTTTTGTAAAAGATACAAGCAGGAATATTGCCAGTATGGTGAATAGTGCAAAGCAGTGAAAGAAAACAGCAAGACTTGGCTTCCAGGAATCAATGGAAAAAAAAGGGGTTGGAAGCTTTTCTTAATCTGGCACTGATTGTTAACTACATGCATCAGAGACACTACAGAAATGCCGAACTTCACTGTAGAAACACAAATGAAGTCTTTATTAACTTCACTATATGGGAAATTGGACCCATGTATTTTACAACAGTAAAACACGCTGGTGGTATAGTAGTGTACTTTTGACTTCTTATTTAACGGTTATTTTTATACTTCAGTATTAAACGATTTTATGATAAAATGTATTTTATGTATTAATATGAAGCTCATAAGCATAGATGCCTACTTTATTAAAAACCAGTTTTATTAAGTTATATTAGTTTTGTTTTGTTTTTTGTTTCATATGGACTACATAAAATTTTAAATTTTATAATGCTTTGCCTTTGCTGAATCTTTAGTACTTGTCTTCTACATTTAGAGCATGATAAATGTAGCTACACCATGGCCTGAAGTATACTTAAGTACACTCTTAGTGGATATGATGAGCTCTAAAAATTTAGCAAGCATCTTCATTACAAACCTCTACAGAAAAAAAAAAAGAAAATAAAAGAAAGAAAAAGAAAAAAGAAAACCAGTTAAAAAAAAAAAAAAAAAAGAAAAAAAAAATTAATACCACAATGTTAAGGTTATGAAGCCAAGTGTTTGAAAGTAAAAACACTCCAGTGTGCAGCAGAATTTGCCACCCCTTCTGTTGTTAGTCTTTTATTAAGCATTTGAGTAGTCCCTTTTTCTGACAAGATCCATGCTTCTGTGAGCAGTGATGTTGTGATCTATTGCTTGAGCAGTCTCAGGAAATAAAAAATAATTAGTAATAAACTGAACACAATTCAGTCATGTCCACTGTTAATATTAATTTCTGGAGTTTAGCTGATCCTTCAGCTACCACGATAGTACTTTAGCATCTGAATTAGGTACTATTTTAAACAAGAAAAGAAAGACAACAGACTCAGAGAGTGAATATTCAGTAATGAAGAGACTATCCTAGCTCACGAATGACATTTAAATGTACCAAGAGCAGGAACACACTCTGGGAGAAAAAACTATTCAGTGTTCACTACTAGCAACTAATTATGTGTATGTATCCTGGGTTAGCACCAGAGAGGGTTCCTTTTCACCAGAATTCGGGAAGGGGTGTGTGTGTGTGTGTGTTACAATGAAGTTAAACAACCGAACCAGTCAATGTGTTATTCGATACCACACTGATGTCACGCCCAGTGGGGCGTGACATGGGCGTGACAAGGGTGGGGGTGACATGGGCCAAGCAAAGCGCGTGAAATGGGCTGGGGCCGTGGGGTGTGCACAGCTCCTTTTTCTCGGGTCGCCTTTCTTGGGGTACATGGGTTCATTACTGTTATTTGTTGCTGTTGTTTGTGGTTTCCCCTGTGTTTTTTGCTTTTTTCTGCCTCTTCTTCCCGTTCAGGGGTTGGTAGTGGGGGCTTAGAATGAGTGGCTGCGTGGCTTGGCTCCAAACCACCACAGCAGGATGTTTAAAATCTTCAAAAATTGTTATGAATATTGTTTTTGTAATATTTAATCTCTAAGTTTATCTGTTAGATAACCTTTTCATCTTCAGAAACAGGTAAGATTTCTGAGTTACCTTCTGGCCACTCAAATACTCTGAGCATCTTGAGGAGATAATGGAAACCCAGTTGTTCTGCCTCCAGCACAGTTGGGCTAAGCTGGGGAGGGATCTAGGTGCAACATATTTCTGATTAGGTCATTTAATAGGAAATGCTAAAGGTGGCCTAAAGTTGTGTTTATTGTCCTTAAATCCTGTTTCTTATCTTCTTGCATGGATTACAGTTTGATCATACTGGAAGAACTGAGACTTCTTTCTGCCACTTTGCCAACATTTATCATGTTTTATTTAAACTACTTATGTCCCTACCCCGGAAAATCTTGATTCTAAACCAAAGAAAATATGGCCTAGGAACAGATTTCTTCTTCATGGTGCTGTGTGGTAAATGCCAACAATTTTAAGTATTGCATGTAAGCTAATGTAGAGAAATAAATAAGAAGATTTAGGACTTTATGTAGATAAAAACATGGAAAGGGCTTACTCATAAAACCAAACAACCCTGTATTGTATTGTGTAATAAATGTGAATAGAAAAATTATTTAGACTGAGAGAGTGCTTTCTAATGAAGCCTCATTAGCAGTGTATTATATAGCCATATTGAGGATCTAGTTCTACAAGACATTGAGCACTTCGACAGTGATAATTTTTAATTTCTCTGGCTTGTTTTCTTAGGTAGTAATTAATGGAAGATCTATTTAGGAATCATGAGATTTTAGCATAACAATGAGTAGGTTTTCCACCCTAGGGTGTAGCACAAATGCCTAAAAGTAACTAGGTGCTTTAACAGGCAGCACCTAGTCTCAGAATAGAGTTGCGTTTTAGCCTATGTTTCTGGAGTACCTGTTACACTTTAATAGACCGTGAAACAAATACAATGTCTCCCACTGATAACAGTGAGTTTTGGATTAGGAGTATTTGATTAGCAGTTATTCACTTTATCTGAGTTTAGAGCATGAAATTATGGCTCAACATACCAAAGCAATTTAATTTCTTAAAAGCTCAGTGCATACTTAGCATAAGTCATGTAAAATTCACATGGAAAGATTTTTTGTTTGTTGTGGCAGGATAATTTCCCACAGCCTAGATTTCTTTGTCTCTTGTAATATAGTAACGCTATCCAGTTAATTTTTGTCATTAAGCCCTGAAGCATTTACTGAAAGGGAAAAATTATAATTCTATTCCTTACACATAACTGAAAATTTGCTAACATAAAATTAGGTAGAACACATTAGCATGTGCACAAGTACTTAATTACATTAGTGATGCAAATGTTTTGCAAGATTATGGTTTTGTAAACAAAATGATCTTGTTATTATAGAGAATTCGTGATAACTGCAGTGTGAAGGAAGATCAAAGGCTATGAGGAATGAGTCACACTACCGTGTTCAGTGCCTAAAACAAGGGATTCTTTAAAATTCACTGAATCCCCAAAACAGTATTAAAAAAAATCACTGGTTAATTTTACATGCAAGATTCTGTAACAAATCTATTCTGATTTTATTCTTATTCTAGATGGACTACTTTAATATAACTGGAGCAGTTTTTTTCTGGATGCTCTAAATCCGCAGCAACTGAAAACATGAGTACAGAACTAATTTCACACCTGAAACATGAAAACATGGAATTCATACATTTAATTTACAAAATATTAGAAAATATATTATGTTGCATGAAATATGCTGCAACAAATAGCTAGGATTCTTAGTAAATAGGGGATTATTTCACATTTGCACCTGGCAGGTGATAGTCCTCATCTTGAAAATTGATGCTTACATGTCTAAAATATTAATATTGTTTTCTCTCTGTCTGAAGCTATTTACTAATTTTCTTACATTTGTTGATAAACATTTGCTATTGACAACACTTCTTTTTGCTTGTTTTGGGGGCTGTATTTCTTGAAAATCTCCAAATTTTCGTTGAATTTGTGGGAATCTAAAGTGAACAAAATAAAATACAGTAAAATACTTTCATTGTTTAACTAAGAAATATTCTTGCTTGATTGGCAAATAAGAGACTGAATATAATTCTTCATTAATGACCTTCATAACTCAGCATGAATACTGCCAGAAGCAGCAATCCCAGTCTTGGAGCCATCAATACCCTTCTGTCAAGGTGCAGCAAGGGTCAGATAGGGAGCTGGAAGCAAGACGTGGTTGTGTTGTGGAGTACATAAGAGTGGAAAAAAAAATATTATTTAGGTTGCAAAATCATGTTCTCAGAAATTAGGATGCACTATGACACATAGTTGCTTGTGTCTCATTCCCCTTCCTTGTGAAGCAGGTTATATGCTAAAGAAAGGCAAAGTATTATGTAAAAGGAATGTGCAATCAGTTAAGCCACCATGAGATTTTTACATAAAGAAGCAGAAATTGGACGTTTATAGAATCATAGAATATCACATTGAAAGGGACCTCAAGGATCATCTGATCCAGCCTTTCTTGTCAAAAGCAAAGTCTAGAAAAGATGGCGCAGCAACCTGTCCAGCTGAATCTTAAAACTGCCCAGTGTTGGGGAAAACATTGTTAGCACTTCTTAAACAGGAAGCTGTGATTTTGAAAACTCATCCCCCATTGTCTACAGCAGAACTTAAAGTGTTATTTCTTAGTTTTCCTAAAGGAAAGGCTTCCTAGAACTTCGCAATCCTATTTTTCCTTAGTGGCTTTGAATTTTAAACCTGTGACCCATTTGTGCTCTTTCAGCATTTTAACCACATGCGAACAGCAAGTTGGTGTTTTGCCATATTTGTAAGGAATATATTAGGATAGACAGAAACTTAATAGATGCCTTTTATCACTTTAAAGCTAAATTTAATTTAATTTAATTTAATTTTATT